>PVJC01019313.1:0-30286 GCA_004026665.1 Murina feae
ATCTATATCTTTATGAACTCTCCAGGTAATTTTGATGATCAGCCAGGTTTTTGCAATTTAATTTCTGCTAACCTGTAACAAGGCACGATGAACTAAGCTTTTGGCTAAATCCTAAAAGGTAGGCCAGAAATCTCCCAGGCAAGCCTCTTGACAAGACTGCCATCCCACAGTGAGAGGAGAGAGAGCACCTCTAATACATTCCTTGTGCCTCTGCCCTGTCACCTGACATGGCTCAGCCTGTAAACCTTACTCATTGACCAAATGCACCCATGGTCCTCTGGCATCCACTCCTCCTCTCATTAGCTTAAAGCTCAGCAGCACCTCATCAGTTCTAACTTGGCTGAATTATTTCCAGAATATCCAGAGAAAATGAGGAATGCTGTAGGGGTTCTGTTTTGGCTTCTGTTTCTGTTTCCCAGGGAAGGAATGGACCCCTTTCCTCACACATGGGCTGGAGAGGAGTCTCTTCCCAATTATGAGGAGTGGGTGGGGAAGGGAGACATCACACCTTCGGGTGGAAGCACAGTGGCTCCCCAGATTCCATGAATCTAACAGCTACCCTGCCACACAGGGAGAAAGAGAATCCCTTTTTGCAGCTCTGAATCAAGGGTGTTCTGCCTGGAGCACACTAGAATCAGCGACGGTGTCCAAGAGAACCGTTAAGAACATTATCACAGAAGGCTGTGTGAAATCTTGGCAGTAGTGAAGGAGGTGGGGAGAAGCGTTTCTGTGGAAAAGCGAGGGAGGATGTTTCAAAAAGAATATAAGTATGTGAATATAGGCTTGTATATGGAACAGTGGCTACACACTGCCCGCTGGGCAGATTGCAGTGCTGTTTTCCACCTTCTATCTATACCACTGGGGTGAGATGTTTTACTCGAGTGAGAGTAAAACACAGGGTAACTTGGTCTAAGAGCTCCCTTTCTGGGCAGGGATCCTTCCCAACCCCTCCAGGGTCTTGGATCACATCAAGTTATTCTACAGGAGTCTTTGACAAGGTTGAGAAAGGACACAAACCTGTTAGCATAACAATTCACCTGAGGTATGGCAAGAGAAAAATCAGTCTAAGCGGAAGAAAGGTTTTTGCTTTCTTGTGTGTGTGTGTTTTTTTGGAAGCTCTTGTACCTTTTCTTTTAGCTGGACCTGAAGTCCCCTTTGAAGAGAATAATGAATGAGCCCAATGACTGACAGCCTGGCCAGAGGCCAACAAGGCAAAAATGGATCCTGGTAGGAGAACAGGAAATTCAAGAGAGGGAGAGACCTAAGAGATTGTGAGAAAGGAAGGAAAAGAAGAGACAATAATGAGGACTGTTTCTATGCTTATCTGATCAGTATGGACTCAGGTTAGTCGGAGGAATATGAGTAGAGGTTACGTAACATTATTTGGACTGCCTGTTGCACTAGAGCATCCAACAGTGAGACTTTTCCCTGCTTTTCTTCCTGATGCACCGGGATTATAAAATGAGAAATGCAAATTTAGTTTATTGGTATTGATTTTCAAAAGATGTTACAGTTTCTGTGTTGTATGGCATTGAGAAATGAAATTATGCTCTAATAATAGTAGTTTTGTCAGGGTTAGTTATGTTTTTGATATTGACAATGGGTTGTTTTGTGTGCATGTGTACTGAAAGATGGGATAAAGGATTCATTATTTTTGTTGATCAGAATTTGCTTGTTTAAACCATGCAAAGGAACGTGGTTTGTGAAGAGGAGGTAACAAGTCATTTTGATTTTGCTGATCTGACACTACTCTTAAATATTCCTGACACAGGACACTTAGATACACTCATTTTTGTGTGCAAAATTTTGAGTGATGGACAACTAAACCTCACAGTACGTGGCTCCCTCTCTTCCTTAAATCTTACTTCATTTTCTGAATAGCTTTAGGATGATAGTGATAGGAGCATTGAATTTTATGAGTTCCCTAGATAGAGAGCAAGGTCCAGACTCAGGACTGCTTGGCTGGAGTTAAGGAGTCAGTGCATAAGATGTAATAAAGTGCAAATAATGCTATAGTGACAAATACTTTCTCCTTCACCAAACTTTAATCAGGCTCATCTGAGCCTTGTCTTGACTAATCCTCAAGAGCCCAGTTGTAGCAAGAACTTTGCTAAGTCACTTTAGAGAGAATCCCCCATCCTTGGTATCTGATCATTCTCAGTATCTGATGCAATTTCTCATCTTCCACTAACCCTTCAAGTGATACCTGATCATTGTGACCCACCTTCCTTCTCCTCTTAGCCAGCTTCTATCTGTGCATCCCACCACTTTTCCTTGTTATATTTAGAGTTGAGTCAACCTCTCTTCCCTAATGTGATTGTCTATCCCATTAGTCCTGAATATAGTCTTCCTTACCATTTTTACAAGTGTCAGAATAATGTTTTCTTTAAAAATAGAAGCTGAAGGATCACAAGAATTTATTTGGGTTGTTCATTTGTTTTGCCCTGGACCATTTAAAATGATGAAATCAACTCCTGTTAAGTGGGATCTTCACATCACCCGGAACAAATTCTCCAAATGTTGAACACTCTGTCATTTGAGAATGATCTTGCTGAAATTTATTACCAACATTTTTACTTATTTAAAACATCAAGTAGTGGAAACTCTTAAGGCTCCATCCATAATTCTCAGCAAGCTTGTCAGAGTACTTGAGAAATAGGGAGATTTGGAAAGCAGGATCATCTTGAACGATCTCTGAATATTTGTCACTGTTGACAGGCCCCTTTAAAACAACCTTCCCTTCACTTCTGTAATATGACACTCTTCCTCCAAACTTTGTGACTACTCCTATGGTCTCATTTTGTGGGCTTCTTCTCAGAGCTATTGCTATATGGAGATCCCTATATTCCCCATCTTAAACTTTCTTCTTTCTCTTCATAGGTAATTTCAGTAGCTTCTGTGGCCTTGGTTGCAACCTATTTGTGTGAATGAGGCCCACACTTACCACTCTAGATTAGATCTGAGCTCTGGACTCTGCACCACTCCAATAATATATCTCACAAACATCTCAGATGCAATATGTACAAGAGGACTCATTATATAACTTCCAAAATTGATCTCTTTCCAGTGTTCATTAGCTGAGTAAAATGGCATCATTGTGCATCTATGTGCTAAAATCAGATCTGAGATTTACATTAGATTCCTCCTCTGCTCTTCCACGCTCTTCCATCCATTTTATTACAGAGTCCTATTTATTTAAACTCCTAACTTTATTTAATAGGGTCCACACCCATTAGGTCAGGCTCCTGCAAAATCCTTCACCTCTGTGCTTTGTAATTCTCATCCATAAATTACATTCTTAATCTCTCTTGGGTACTATTTTTGTTGTTGTAAATCCTCACCTGAGGATATTTTTTCAATTGATTTTTAGAGAGAGTGCAACGGAGGGAAGGGGGGAAAGAGAGAGAGAGAAAGAGAAACATCTATGTGAGAGACACATTGTTTGGTTGTCTCCTGCACATGCCCTGACCAGGGTCAGGGATCAAACCTAAAACCCAGGTATCAAACCCGAGACCCCTTGGTCTGTGGGCTGATGCTCTAACCACTGAGAAAACTGGCAAGGTTGGGGTATTATTTTATTAAGGACTTTCTCAAATGCCATTATTTCTTCCACGTTTTAGTCACATTATAAAAATAGTAATTTGTCATAAGAAACTAACAAGCTGGTGAGGACCACTTACGAGTTGACACAAATGGGCTTTAGAGTGGCCCACTTGAGCACTTGAACATTCATTGAGCACTTGGACATACAGGGTTCAATTCAGAAAAAATCAAGAGGAAGTAGATTGTAGAGAAGGAGACATAAAAGTGGATTAAATACATGAGAAGAAATAGCAGAGTTGAAATAGGTAAAAAGCATCAAAGTGGGAGGGCCCTTGCACACTTGAGAGAAATCGCTCACAGAAACTAACACTGCTTATCAATCTTACCTCCTCTATAGATAATCATATCTAATTTGGTTTTTTATTAATTTCCTTTCATTTTGTGCAGCTTTCTGTTACTTTAAATTTTATAGTAATAAGACAACAGTAAAAAATGACTCAGAAGTGGATGAGTGCCAGGATGTTTCTGCTACATTGCTAAATGGGCAGCATAAAAATGCACTGTGCTTGAGGACAGCCTGTGGAACACAGTTCTTTCAATTCCTCCTCCCAGTGGAATGCCATTCCAATTTTATCAGTTGATTATATATTTTTTGAAATTTCAACATGTAATTCAAAAGCGATGGAGAAATATCCCAAGAGGGAACGCAAACAAGCTTTTCTTTATGTAGAAAATCTTTTAGTATTTGGTACAAGCATTAACTTTCATAGATGGTTTCCCATTAGTTACATACTTGACCACATAAATTATATGCCTCCAGAACATTATTAAAGCTAATGCACTTTAGAGAAGCACAAAATATTGTCTAGGATAGCAGTCACCAACCAGTGGTTCGTGGACCACTGGTAGTCTGTGAGGTCTGAAAGGTTGACAACCACTGGTCTAGGAGATTAAGTACAGAATTCAGTAACAAGCTTCCAGGCTTATATGGAAAGTTTTGTTGTATGTATTTTGAACATATTATACAAAAATATGAAAAAAATAATATTTATAACTTTAGAGTTGTCAAAGAACTTCTATAACTATGGTTTTCCTTTTTCTATAGCCCCCCTTTGTAATATCTTAACTAATAAAAGCATAATATTGAAATTAACTGTTTCTCTGGGACGGGGTAAGCCACACCCACCAGCCAATCAGAGTATGCAAATTAGCTCAGACAACATGGCGGCTGCCACTCACGGACCTGAGTAAACGGCAGCTTCCATTGCAGCAGGAGTGAAAGTAAAACTGCCTCCTGCTCCACTTAAACTGGCTCAAGCAAAATGCATGTTTGAAACAAAATAACAATCATAGAATCCTCGGGAGCTGAAGGAAACAGCAGGCCTGGCCTAACCACTAAGTAACATTGTCTCATTACAGACGCCGGCCTGAGGTGAAGCAGAGAGGAGACTTTGTTAGTAGGCCGGCTTAAAGGAACAGTGTATCAATTATAGAAGATAAACAAATCCCAGAAACCTGCATCCAGCCAGCCTTGCTGGGACATTGGGTCAATGGGAGCTGTGGGCAGCCTTAAAGCCTGAAAGCACCAATCAGCCCGTCACCCATGCTGGCCACAACCCAATGGGGTGAGGGACGTTCCTGGGGGGCTTGGCCAGCCTGGAGACAGCCATCAGCCCGTCACCCAGGCTGGTCAGGCACGCCAGCAGGTGGACATCCCCAGAGGGGTCCCAGACTGTGAGAGGGCACAGGCCAGGGTGAGGGACCTCCCAAGTACACAGAGCGGCTGCAGGGCAGAACAGCGCAAGACCGAGGACCAGTGAGTGGAAAAAAGGCGGCAGGGTTGGCGGCCTGCTTGGCGGCTCCCCAGGCCCTTTGTGGGGCACCGGGGAGTGGGAAAGAGGCGGTGGGGGCCGGGGGCCTGCTTGGCAGCTCCTCAGGCCCTTTGAGGGGCACCGGGGAGTGGGTAAGAGGTGGCAGGGGGCTGGGGGCCTGCTTGGCAGCTGCCCAGGCCCTTTGCGGGGCAACAGGGAGTGGGAAAGAGGCGGTGGCCTGCTTGCTGGCTGCCCAGGCCCTTTGAGGGGCATCGGGGAGCGGAAAAGAGGCATCGGGGGGTCAGCGGCCTGCTTGATGGGCTTCCCAGGCCCCTTGCAGGGCACCATGGAGCAGGAAAGCAAGGCAGTAGGGTAACGGTGAGAGCAAAAGAGGTGTCGGGGGGTCGGCCTGCTTGGTGGCTGCCCAGGCCCTTTGTGGGGCACCGGGGAGCAGGAAAGCAAGGCTGCAGGGGCCGGGGTCCTGCTTGGTGGCTCCCCAGACCCCTTGGTGGCACTGGGGAGTGGGAAAGGAAGGCAGCAGGGGACTGGTGAGTGGGAAAGAGTCGGCAGCCTGCTTGGCGGCTCCCCAGGCCCTTTGGGGGGCACTGGGGAGCGGAAAAGCAAGCTCTTGGGGGCTGGGGGCCTGATTGGCGTCTCCCCAGGTCCCTTCCGGGGATCAGGGAGCAGGAAAAGGCTGGCCTGACCACGAGGCAGGGTTTTCCCTGCTTTCTTGTGGCTGGAGGAAGATGGGCAGTAGGCAAGCTTGGGAGGCAGGCAGCACCCAGCCCTGGCCACAGCTCAAAAAAGAGAACAACATGCAGGGGAGGGCAAGAGACTGAGAGATCAACATAGAGGGGGTGCTTGCTCCAAGCCTGGGGGCAGGCCCCTAGCAGGTAGACACACACAGGAGGACTGCTCTGAGCCCCAGATGTGGCTGGGGGCAGGTCCCCAGTTGCGACACACACACACACACACACACACACACGCATACACAAAAGGTGCCTGGCAGACTGGCACCATCATAGGACATCCACTGAGGGGTTCCAGACTGTGAGAGGGGGCAGGCAGGGCTGAGGGACCCCCCCCACCCCGTGCACGAAGTTCGTGCACCAGGCCCCTAGTACACTAATAATAAACAAATATGTAAATTGATCGTACCTCCACAATGCTCCACAGCCAATCAGGAAGGAATATACAAATTAGTGGGACAAAGACGGCAGCGGCCATGGAGCCAGCCAGAGCAGGCAGGAATCTTGGGTTGCCCTCGGCGATGAAGAAAGCCAAACTTTCCACCTGCCTGGGCTGCTGCCAAAGGAGGGGCCTGTGGGCGGCAGCCACCGAGCCTGCCGAGCACACAGGAGGCCTGGGTCACCCAGGTTGGCCACTGAGGGAGGGGCCTGCAAACAGCCCTCAGCCCCTCACCTAGGCTGGCCATGCCACCATCAGGGTGAGGGTCCCTGCTGGGGGTGTGGTCAGCCTGAAAACAGCCCTGAGCCCCTCACGCAGGCTGACCATCCCCCGCCCCCCGTGGGGACCCTCACCCCATGTGGACATGGCTGGCCTGCAAACTGCCCCAGCCCCTTGCCCAGGCCAGCACCATTCCCAGTGGGGACCCCCACCCCAATGGGGGCACGGCCAGTCTGCAAATCACCACAGGCTCCTGACCCAGGCCACTTCGTCCCTCAAGGGAACCTCCACCCTTATCTGGGACACCCTTCAGGGCAAACCAGCCAGCCCCCACCTGTGCACCAGGCCTCTATCTATACTAATAAAAGGGTAATATGCTAATTAGATTGGGAGACCTTCCAGACATTCTTCTAAAAGCCATTCTTCTATGCCATAGAAGGTGGGACTGAGGTAGAGGTGGTTAGGGGCCAAGAGGGGAAGCCAGTTGTGGGTGATCAGGCCAGTGGAGGGGGGCTCTTGGGGGTGATCAGGCCAGCAGGGGGGCCAGTTGGTGGTGAGCAGGCCATCAGTGGGGGTCAGTTGGGGGCGAGCAGGCTGGCAGGCAGAGTGGTTAGGGGCAATCAGGCAGGCAGGCAGATAAATGGTTAGGAGCCAGCAGTCCCAGATTGCAAGAGGTATGTCCAACAAAATCGGCATTTGGACATCCCCTGAGGGGTCCCAGATTGGAGAGAGTGCAGGCCGGGCTGAGGGACAACCCTTCATGCATGAATTTCATGCCCCGGGCCACTAGTCTATATATATAAAAAGCCTAAGCAACCATTTTGACCGGAACGACCAGTCAACCAGTCACTATGACGTGGACTGACCACCAGGGGCCAGATGCTCAATGCAAGAGCTGCCTCCTGGTGGTCAGTGTGCTTCCACAGCCAACTTCCCATGGCTCCTCCCCACTGGCCAGCCAACCTCCTGCAGCCCCTTCTCTCCAGCCAGCCACCCCAATCGGCCCCGATGGGGGGCTGGCAGGCCAACCTCCTGTGGTCCCTCTTGCCAGCCGGTCCCCCTGATGGTCCTGATCACTGACTAAGCCAAGGAACCCCACCTATGTACAAATTTATGTACTGGGCCTCTAGTTATAATCATAAGACAAGAGGTAAAGAGAGGAAGAAAGGGAAGTGAAGAAAGAAATGAACAGTTACAGAGTTCCTACTTTATGGCATATTACTAAGAACTTGTTTAGCAATCACACCAAAGCAGAGTAAATGTTTACATCATATTTCTATCATTATGACTAATAGTACCCAAATTTTTCATAAGAGCAGATCTGGCCTGGCCAACTTGGCTCATAGTGATTGAGCATAGTTGAGCATTGATTTTTGAACCAGGTGGTCATGGTTCGATTCCCAGTCAGGACACATGCCCGGGTTGCAGAATTGATCCCCAGTAGGGGGAGTGCAGGAGGCAGCCAATCAATAATTCTTTTTTATCATTGATGTTTCTATATCTCTCTCCCTCTCCCTTCCTCTCTGAAATCAATAAAAATGTATTTTTTTAAAGAGCAGGTCTGAAATGTGTAGGTTGCTTTTCAACTTCATACCACCCCTGCCCTAGTGTCAGGTATCCATGTAAGCACATGTAATTCTTGTTGCATATATTTATTCTCCTTGTCTTGGTTATAGCATATCCATGGGGGTCATAGTCTAAGTATTTCTCAATTGTTTATGAAATATTCCTGAATAAAACAATAAGCTAGGTGTCTCATTCTTTTTTGTTTCTATCTGTTATTAATTGCTGAACTAGAAAATGCTAAGGTAATAGGAATCTTAAGCATTGGCAGCAGGATTACCACTAAGACTTGTGGGCATTTGTTCTGGCTACTTTCCAAGATGATCCTCCCAGTGTCTTCTGGTTCTAGCCACCTGGATAAACAAAGGCTTAGGGACACATTAATTTTTAGCAGGCCAAGGTTTCAGTTTTGTATTTGGTTTAAGATATGGGAATTGTCTAAACTTAATCTGTGTTATGTATTAATTGGTCAATTCTATTCAACCACTTAAACCTTCATTAAGAAAGTATGCCTAAAATTGTTAAAGTATCTGTGTGTGTTTTTTAAAAGACTCAGATTGGGTTTGGTCAATCAAGTAAAGTGACTTTTACTTGCAGTTGGCTTCAAAGAATCAATATCATTTGTGACTGTGTCAGTCGGTGATTTCAACTCCATGTAACAGGACAAATGACTATCAGCAACTTAGACAATAGGGAGTCTATTATTGCACAGGATGAAGTTGGGGGAATTCCAGGCTTAGCTCATTCTATGGCTTAAAAAATTCAGGTTGGCTTTGTTAGATTCTCTTGTTTTTCTCTACTTGTTGAGGTGACTATATTCTTCACAGGGCATTGTCTAAAAGTTGAAAGAGAAAGTCTTGTCTCATCTCCCCATGGCCTTTTTCTTTTTTTAAGATTTAGGAAAGCTTCTATGATGATCCCAGCAGAATTTAATATATATATATATATATATATATATATATATATATATATATATATTTCATCCATGGTTATGCTAGAGGCTTGGTGCATAAAATTTGTGTACTCAAGGGGTCCCTCAGCCCAGCCTGCACCCTCTCACAGTCCAGGAGCCTTCGAGGGATGTCCAACTGATGGCTTAGGAGTTGAACATCCTTAGTGCTGCCATGGAGGTGGGAAAGGCACCTGGCACTACTGCTGTGCTCACCAGCAGTGAGCCTGGCTTCTGGCTTAGCGGTGCTCCCCCTGTGGGAGCGCACTAACCACCAGAGGGTAGCTCCTGCATTGAGCATCTGCCTCTGGTGGTCAGTGCATATCATAGCAACTGGTTGTTCTGCTGTTTGGTCAATTTTCATATTAGCCTTTTATTATGTAGGATTCCTAAAACAGCCCTTGACAAGGTAATAGAATCACCATGATTGATTAAAACTAATAAACATTAACATTCTGGGGTGGATGGGAAGGATGCCTAAAATACTTTATATGACTAAACTATGGATAAAATTGGAATTCTTATTGAAAAGAATAGTATCTTTTGTGTAGGTGACTAACAGTCTGCCATTGTGAATAAAACTGTTTTTATACAAAATGCCAATAATAGAGGGTCATTTACTACCATTTTTGTTGCCAAAAAACCTGGAAGCCCAACTCTAAATGTACTAAGTAATTAAGAGAATGTATTGACATAGGCCTAGTTTCAGGCAAGACTTGAACCAGTAGACTCAGTTAAATAACTGAAGGTTTTTTGGTCTCTCTGCTCTTTCTTTACAATGTCAGCTTCTTTATAAGCCTGGTACTATTCTGGTAGCCAGATGACTGCCACTGTCTTCCAGGGATAAATCTCTGCCTTTCTATTTAGTGTCAAAGAATGTACCTAAATGTCTACTACAAAAAAAACAGGAAGCTTTTCTTTCCCATAAGCTTCCATAAATATTCCTCAGATTCTATTTGCTCTAGACAAAGAAATAGAATAACCAGGACTGGTTAAGACTATTACACATTAACATTCTAGGGTAGGTGAGATAGATTATATTAGATTATAAACTAATCTCTGAACCAATGGATGGGATATGCAATTGATGTTGAAGCTTGTAAAAACATCAGTGATTTTCTTTTTTTTATATTTATTTTTATTGAATTTATTGGGTGACTGATTAATAAAATTATATAGGTTTCAGTGGTACAATCCTATAACACAAAATCTGTATTTTTTAAAAATATATGTTTTATTGATTTTTTAGAGAGATAAAGGGAGAGGGATAGAGAATTAGAAACATCGATGAGAGAGAAACATCGATCTGCTGCCTCCTGCACACTTCCTACTGGGGATGTGCATGCAACCAAGGTACATGCCCTTGACCAGAATCAAACCTGGGACCTTTCAGTCCACAGGCCAATGCTCTATACACTGAACCAAACTGGCAAGGGCCATCATCTGTATATTATATTGTGTGTTCACCACCCCAAAGACAAATTTCCTTCCATCACCATTTGTTGCCTCTTAACCTTCTCCTACCTCTCTTCACTCCCCTTTCCCTCTGATAATCGCAATACTGTTATCAGTGTCTGAGGTTTTTGTTTTGTTCCTCCTCTTTCCCCTCCCTCCCTCACTTAATCCCTTCACTTTTTTTTTATCTAGCCCCAGAACCCCTTCTTCTCTGACAGCTGTCAGTCTGTTCTCTGTATCTATGAGTCTGATTCTATTTTGTTTGTATAACAGTAATTTTCTGACAGAAGTGAAAGGAAGTCAGGAAGAGAAGTGAATGAATAAGGAACAAAGAGATCTCTTCCAATTATTATGAATTTCATATTATAGCCATTTTGCTAATAAGAGTTTCAATAAACCGAGTAATTATTTTCTAGAAGATAGCTTAATGTAAAGCAAATCATAATAATCAAATTTATAGGAAACATGTAATAAAAGCTATACCAGTATCAAAATTCTAGCAGAATAAGATGATAATTTTGAATACCATTTATTGGTTTGAAAAAGATTAAGAAGTTATTCATTGTGACATTTTGATATTGGGGAAATTAAATTAATTTTTTTTTTGGCTAAAGAACTAACACAGAATTCAATTAGTTTAGGTTCAAATTTGGCTCTGATATTAGTTTTTCATTTGAAGAAACTTTTAAAACCTAAATAAGAAGAAATATTTTTAGTAGCATGTATTGTTTAGTGCATAGTGATGTTTAATGCCAGAATGTCATCATTTCCAAAATGGCTACTATATACATCACAAACTACCCTTGGACAAACTAATAGTATCTAAGAGTCAGGAAGTGAATTAGATGATTCAGTATGAGAAGAAAGGGCAGCTTCCAAAAGATGCAAGAGGAAGGTTCAGAGTCTACATGTACGTGGATGGCCACTACAATAATTTTCTAAAGTCTTGGAAAAAATCAGCCCCTCTATGTGTCAGCCTCTTTATTTATAAAACTAGGGGCCCGGTGCACAAAATTCCTACACTGGGAGGGGGTTCCTCAGCCCAGCCTGCCCCCTCTTACATATTGGGAGCCCTCAGGGGGGTGTCCTACTGACGGCTTAGGTCCGCTTGCTGCTCCCCTTGGGAAGTGGGCCTAAGTTGCAGTCTGGCCTTCCTTTGTAGGAGGCGACCAGGCTAATCAGGGGAAGCCACCAGCCCCATCACCCCGCTGCTGCAGCCACTGCCAGTCACTGCAGCCACCAAGGTGTTTTCATCAACACGGACTCCAGTCCCTTCACCAGGAAAAAATGACAACTTTCTTTAGGCATTTTCAAGATGTGTCTTTCATAAGATATGATATTTCTTTCTTTCTTTTTTTGTTATCCTCACCTGAGGATATTTTTCCATTGATTTTTAGAGAATGTGGAAGAGAAGGGATAAACAGAGAGAAACATCAAAGTGAGAGGAACACTTTGATCGGTTGCCTCCTGCATATTCCCTGACCTGGGCCCTGGCCAGGTAGAAGCCTGCAACCTAGGTACATGTCCTTGGTCAGAACTGAACCCAGACCCTGCAGTCAGCAGGCTGAGGCATTATGCACTGAGCCAAACCAGCTAGGGCAGGATATTTCTTAGCCCTCCAGCAGTGGACCTTCATTTTTTTCTCTAGGAGTGTAATGGAAAAACCCTGGATCACCTTTTTGGATTCTTATTACCCAAGTTACTAAGAATATTACCAGTGGCATATAGGGAGCTTAGCCAATGAGTGGTAAGAAAAAGTGTTTCCTCTGTAGTTCACTCCAGTCCTAGCTCCACCCCTGCCCAGGCCTGTAACCTCTGGCAGAGGATGCAGGCCTGGGCAGAAGACCCCCAAACCCCTCTGATCACTGGCTTCACAGAGCCCAGGCATCTGTAATCACCGGCTCTGATCCTGACCCTGCCATTGCCAGATCTGCCCTTGCCCCACTGGCAGCCTCTGGCCAAGGAAGGCTGCAGGCCTGGGCAGGGGACCCCCAGACCCCTGCTTTGCCAGCTCCACTGGTGCCCAGACCCCTGTGATCACAGGCTCTGCCCCTGCTCCTCTAATCACTGGCTCTGTGGAGCCCAGGCCCCTGTAATCTCTGGCCTTGCCCCTGCCCAGGCCTGAGGCCTCTGGCCCAAGCCTTATGCCTGGGTAGGGCACCCTCATACCCCTTCAATTACCGGCTCTGCCCCTGCCTTCTCTGACCACTGGCTCCACCCTTGCCCATGCCTGAGGCCTCTGGTGAAGGCCTCTGGCCTGGGCAGGGGGCCCCCAGCCCCCTCTGATAGCCTATTCCACCCCTTGGATCCCCACCTCCCCCGCCAACTGCTTGGCTAACAGGCCTGACCACTTCAGTGGTGGGGCTGAGCCAGACTGGGTGCCACCATCTTGTGACTATGGGGGTGGCCATCTTTGTGATGGAGTGATGCCTAATTTGCATATTACTCTTTTATTAGATAGGATAAAAGTGTGAACCTCTGTAATCAATGAAAATTTTTCCTGGGTATAATTCTATAATTGTACTAGGGACTTTGAACTTCTGGGCATATATTCTAAACTATTTTGGTACTTAACATACTGAATTGTGTTGTTAGTTTACATGTTGGCACTTAAGCTTTGTGTATCTGGCATAACAGCCCATTAGACATCTATATTGTCCATTAGTGGGCTCATAATAAGTGCTGGATTCTTGTTGAGTTAAATTGGTGACAATGATGATGATTGTGACTCTGTCTTCTTCAGCAAATGGTGGGTAAGAATGAACAGTTTATTGAGTATCCATCTAATGTCACTATGACCCCAACTATTGGAAAACAACCAAAAAGGACAAAAGGTGGGCAGAAATAACTTGGTTAATACTTTGTAGGCTTTTTTATCTTTCTGGAAACTATGAACCCTATTGATAATAAACCACTAAGTTACATATTTGCATATGAGTAAAATTCTCAAGTAGGAATTTTAATTAAAATTGAAGATTCTTACAATTGGTTTAATGCTAATAATTGGTATAATAAATGTTTGAAAAGCCAATAAGATAGCTCAAATCCTCAAATCATCATCTGTCTGGAAGGATGGTATAGGCGTACTGGTGTGTGGATCTCTGCATGTGTAAATGTTGTCTGTGTGGTCCAAGAATATCCAGACAGGAAGTCGATAATGTGACTCAGGAAGTAACAGAGGTAAGTCCAGATAAAGGATTCAATGGGGAATCCTTTATGTGAACTTACCCCACCTGAAAGTTCCACTCTGTCAAAATAGCCCACCCTGCTCCTGTAGCACAGGATAGAAGAGAGAAGGGGGGGGAGGGAGAGAGAGGGAGATATAGTGAAGCAGATTTGAGGGAAAAGCTATAGGAATGAGCAATACTTGGGCAATTTTAGGAGGATGCTTTGAAAAATAGTGATTCCCAGCACTGTCTTATATAGTTGTAAAGTAGAATCCTCTGTCAAATTTCAGTGAGAAAAACTTTGTGCTTTGTGGGAGAATTTTGAACAACTGCTGATAGATGGAGAAATCTCTGCTTTGAGTACAGAAGCCCTGATACAAAAGAGTGACTCTACCACATACAATCTGAAACTAGGGCCAGTGCAGGACAGGCAAGAACAGTGAATCCTGCAAAACCATGACAA
Organism: Murina feae; assembly: GCA_004026665.1. Classification (NCBI taxonomy): domain Eukaryota; kingdom Metazoa; phylum Chordata; class Mammalia; order Chiroptera; family Vespertilionidae; genus Murina; species Murina feae. The sequence goes on from PVJC01019313.1 coordinate 14,359, forward strand.
TGATGCAAATATGAACAGGACCAGAAAGGAGCTGGTTTTTATCTGCAAATTCTTTGATGAGTAGGATTGGATGTTAATATGAGAACTACATGGTTTGTTCAAGGTAAATTTAGAAAACTGTATATAGTGTGTTTTATAGTATGGTTTCAGGCCTTATCAATCCATTCCTCTTTACAAAGTTCTTAGTCAAAAAAGCCTTCAGATCTTGTTGGAGATAGACATGGGAACCAGGTGGAAGCATTTGACCCTAGCAATCAAGCACCTCGAGTGGTAAAACTGGATAAGCAGCATCATTTTCTAAGTGCTGCTTGTATAAGGCCTGATCCTATCACACATTTCATATGCATATGTAAGTTGTACAAACACATACCGTATTTTCTGGTGTATAAGACGATTTTTTAACAAAGGAAAATCTTCTCAAAAGTCAGGGGTTGTCTTATACGCCAGGTGTCGTCTTACAGGGCGGGTGCTGAAACTTCCAAGCTGGACTGGAAAATCTGTGATCACCGCATACGGTGTGGGGAGCTCAAAAACGGCCGCACTCCATTCATTTCAATGGAGCCGGACGGAGACTGCAAGTGTCTCCAGTCGGCTCCTTTTTGTGCCATATATGGTCTCTGTCCGGACTTTTTAACCCAGGAAAATCTTCTCAAAAGTTGGGGATCGTCTTATACGCTGGAAAATACGGTACATATAGTAGTAAGCATGATTAGAGCCAGTAGAGACCACCTAAAATAATATATTCAGGAAATACAAAGTTGTCAACCACTCCATCAAGAATACTATACTTTTATGTAAAAACCAACATAAAAGTTTGGTTTCATAAAATAGTCTAATGGATTAGCATCAACTAAGATAAAAAAGTAAGTAACTAAAATAAAACAAATTTGCATTTTTGAATGGGACTCAGTTATTTTGGGGGTTTTGGAGAGTTGGACTCATTCATCCCACAAAGTGTCTATTATACACAAGCATCTAAGTCCTCAGGGATAAAACAGTGATTCTAAGCCAGTCTTGATCCTTAGGGAAATATTATAATGCTCAATTCTTCTTATATTTTTATAATATTCTTGTTTGTGTCTATAATCTGTTAATTGGCCCAGTTTTAAGATAACGAATTGCATGTGTTTTCTAATTCAAAAGACATTCCCTGAAGAAAGCAAGCATCTTGAGAAGTATATAATAACTTAAAATGTACCCTTTAGCTTCCTATAGTTAAAAAGGAATGTGAGTAGAATGATATATAAGAACTGGTTCCTTTGTACAGAACATAAAACTGAAGTATTATTGTTCAGGAAAGATATCAATCTGTGCACATATGTAAGTTATAAGTACACAAGTTATATAATCACTTGTTGTATGCTTCAGTGTATTCAGCTGTAAATAGGTCAATCAATACATAAATACAGTACCTCCTGTACATGGGTTAGTTCATGTGAAGCTCTTAGAATAATGCCTGGCAAATAATAATTGCTCAAGAAATGTTAACTATATTATTTTTATTATTTACCTATAATTCCTAAGCACATTCCCCAAATCTAAATTCCCTATCTTTCTGTAAAACAACTGATGTTTCTTTTCAGTAGAATTGTCAAGTAGAAGTTTCCATTTGTACAGTACAGTTCAGTTTTGTAGTTTTATTTCCAAAATCTTAAATGTTTTACAAAATGATTCATGATTCATCTAGTGGCAAAATCTGACCTGACCTGATCTTAATTTATTGGCAACAAAATCTGATCTGAACTAATGGGAAGCTATTTATGATATTTATACATCGCATTCAGTATAAATATTGATATACTAGGGGCCCGGTGCACGAAATTCATGCACGGGTAAATTGGGGTGAGGGTGCAGGTGGGGGAGGAGGAGGGCAAGTGGGGAGGTCCCTCAGCCGGACCTGGACTTCATCCAATTCGGGAGCACTCAGGAGGAGTGCTACTGATGGCTTGGACCCACTGCACCTGGTTCTCTGCTCTCTGCCGGGCCTATCTGCTCCACACTATGGAGATGGGCAAGCAGGTGCTGCTGGGCAATGCCTGCGGGGTCCTTGATGGCTCCAGCCCCCTCATCCCCTCCTTGGCAGCCATGGCCCCAGCCCAGCATAGGCCAGGGTAGCAGCTGGGGATTCCCGGGTGGGTCTGTCTGGCTACAGCCCCTGATTCCCAGGTCCACAGCCCTGCTGGTCTAGGGCCCGCCAGCCCAGCAACTGGGATTCCCAGGTGGGTCTGGGTGGCCACGCCACCTGGTTCCCAGGTCCGCTGCCCTGCCAATCCAGGGTCAGCCAGGGCAGCGGCTGGGATTCCCAGGTGGGTCTGGGTGGCCACGCCCACCCGGTTCCCAGGTCTGCTGCCCTGCCAGTCCAGGGACAGCCAGGGCAGCGGCTGGGATTCCCAGGTAGGTCTGGGTGGCCACGCCCCCTCCTTCCCAGGTCCGTGGCCCTGCTGCCTGAAATTGATCGCGGCTCGCTCCTCCCGCCCTCCACCCCGCCCCTCCACTGTGGCCTGCAAGAAGGCAACAGATGGCGAAGGCGGTGGATGCAGGGAGGCAACTGTGTCCGCCATCGCCGCCATGGGTGCTTTCTGGTGGAGGTGTGGGGCTGCAGGCAGCTCGCTCCTCCCATCCCCCACCCCACCCCTCCCGTGTGGCCTGTAGGAAGGCAACAGATGGCAGCTGCTGTCATCTTGGCTGGGTTAATTTGCATACCGCCGCTCTGATTGGATGGTGGGCGTGGCTTACCCTGTCTCAGAGAAACGGTTAATTTTACTATTTCACTTTTATTAGTTTAGATTTGCTTATGGACTATTTGCTTATGGACTACAGGCATTACCTTTCAAATGTGAAAAATTCTGCATTCTGAAACATATTTGGCCCCCAATTTTCAGATAAGATATTATAGACCTATACTAGTCAGGGTAGACAGTATAGAAGACATTTCCATCTGTGGTTCTAACAAGATGTATTAAAGCAAGAATGTAAGTTTCTTTAAACATCCGGAACCAATCAGCTCTCCAAATCCAAAAAATGTGAAACTTGTTTCCCCCATGGTATTTATTATCACTAGGTCAATCTTTCCTCCTATTTGTTCCCTCTACTATAATTTGCAAGAAGCAGTTATTTTAGTTTTGGAACATTTATCAAGTTATAATAATTCTAACTCTTCTGCAATTATTTTAATGTCATGCCCCTTCCCCCCATCTCCATTCACATTCACACAATAACACCATGAAGGACGACTTGAAACAAACTCAAATTTTGTTGGGTGTTCTTGATTACTTTTTCCATTTTTCCCACCTGGGATAAGTCAAGGAATCAAAAAGGATGAGGCTTGCGGAGCCCGTTCACTTCATTTTGCCCTCCAGCACATGTCTCAATGCACCTCTGGTTAGAAGAACTGTCTGGTCTCCAGACCGTCCATCTGGTTTTATTTCAGGAAATTGACAGTAGATCCCAGATGTCTGGGATAAAATTCTTCTAAGGCTCCCTCCTCTTTAACTCCAGGGAGTCTAAAGTCAGTGTTTAAAAATCCTTCAAATAGACTTAATCTCCATATCATATTTAGCCACAGAAACACTGGGTCTTACTAATAGAAAGCAGCAGTATAGGTAGAACTGAAAATCTCTTTTCCAGGGGACTTAGGATGTTTTCTTCCTCATTTGCGACCAGGGAGGCCTCAAGATGTAGAACTACTTACTTACCAAGGTGGCCAAAAGTGAAGAGGTAAATATAGGTTTATAGCAGATACTAATCCAAATAGGTAGAGCATTCCAGTTCCAGTGAGGTGAAGACCCCATTCCAAAGGAAATATGGTAAAGAGCATTGGAATTCTCCCTGGGCCATTATTCATTGTGTGCCTTGGAGCAAACCACTTAATTTTGCTGGGCTTCATTTCTCAGTCAGTACCATAGGCATTGTAATACCTTTAGCAGAATCACCCCAGGTCACAGCAGAAAATGACTGAGCTGGAATTCAGATGTATGTCTGATTCCAAAAACACTGAACTTGTCCTTGTGTCGTGATGAGTCTAGAAAGTTCATGTGTGAAACAGAATATTCCCTCTGCTCTGAACAGTGCGGCTAGTTATTGCCATAGTGAGGAAGAGCTTTTAGATAGTTTAACTTTTGATGGTGGGATCTGGTGTCGGCCAGGGCTACATGCAGAGCACAGGTGCGATGTTAAATGGAAAAGACTTCCTTTGACCTAAGTAACAGGGTGGCAGGAAGGGCAACCTGAAGCGGGCTGTGGTTCTTCTGTGGTGAGATGTAAACCTGTGGAACCACATAACAAGCCTTAGAACAGTGGTTCTCAATCTTCTGGCCCTTTAAATACAGTTTCTCATGTTGTGACCCAACCATAAAATTATTTTTGTTGCTACTTCATAACTGTAATGTTGCTACTGTTATGAATCATAATGTAAATATCTGATAAGCAGGATGGTCTTAGGCGACCCCTGTGAAAGGGTCGTTCAACCGCCAAAGGGGTCACAACCCACAGGTTGAGAACCGCTGCGTTAGAAAGTGTTATTGGAAGCATCATGGAGCTCGCTGAGAGCTGAGCAGAAGAGGAGAAATGACAGCAGAAATTTCCGTTGCTTAAAAAAATCTAAAGAATAGAGTTCCTCTTCCTGAGCAAGCCTGGGTGTCTGAGGCTGAGAGCACCAGTGAACACCTTCATATCACCAAAAGGGATCAATATAGAGAGGCCGAAGCCCATACCAGAAACCTCCCAGGATCTAGGAGCCGGTTTCCTCCTGTGCCGGCTGCAAGCGCAGGAGCCCTTGGCTTCCTGGAATACTTGAAGTTCCAGTGTCTTTGGTGTAATCTCTAAACACCACACTGAATAAAATGTAAAGCACAGCTTCTTTCTTTTCTCCTAAACCCAGGAACTTATTCTCGTTGGTGCTCACAGGCAAACATCTTTATAACCCAGTGGGCGCACCATTTCTGCTTTCAGGGGAGGCTGCTGGGCGGGCCTCCTGGAGGCACCATCTCAGGGCTATGGCATTTCCATGCTGTTTCTTGAGAAAAAATATTTTATTTTATTTTTTTGGTGAGAAGTGGAAGTGCAGGGGGAGGAGAAAAGTGGATATAGGACTTAAAATAAGGCAAAAATAGAGAATTGTGGTATTCTCTCCTTCTTTCTCATTTATTGCACATGGTCATGCCCTTCGTGGATCTAGAAGAAAAAATTCTCTCTCTATATATCCGTATCTATCAGTAAATGCATATAAATTGAGGAGCTCACCTACTTGTGATGCTGAGGCATGTACAATGTATGCATTTTTAGCTCCCCTTGACCAATGCATTTAGAACACAACAGCTGCAGGATTATTCCAGCTTCTCTTCATCCACCAGGTCACTCTGGATCAGTGTTAGTATTTGCCTTCTTACATCTCTGTCTCCTCCTCTGGCATGCAAACCCCTTGACTTCTTATTTCCAGGTCTCCCTTAATTACGTGGCCCACAATGGGTGTTCCACAAATGTGTGTTGACATTTTTGCAAGGTCGTGGGACTCAACATGTGCCTTGTGACATTAAAGGATCTCCCATCTAGGATCTGACGATGAGACAGATTGGGAAGGAACACCATTGGGAGCTATTTTGTGTTCTTATTGGAGATGTGCTCTCTATATATAGCTTTAAGGTCGCATTTTACATGAAAGTAAACATACCAGTTGGCTAATAAAAGTCATTTAGAGGAAGTTTGTTTATGTCTAATAAAATCACACACGCACGAAGCTACAGGAAACTCACATTCTGTCTATCTTTGTTTTCCAGCTAAATTAGGCTCTAAGAAAGGAAATAGTTTTCTCTCTCACAGTCTACCACTTTTAAACAATCTCAAAGGCCTATTCCCTATAGACTACGGTTTGGCAGGACACTACTCTTCGCCTGTATCTGAGGTCATGTGAAATACTGTGATCTGAACAGTCAATGGGCCACTGTTTCCTACTGGATACTAGCTTTTTTATGGCTCCTGAATGGGAAAAGAACCCCCCTGGTTTATTGCAATGGGGAAACAATGGGAATGATGGGAGAATTGTACTACCTATAACAATTTAAACTAGTTCAACATGGAGTTTACTGTTGTCTGGATATCACTGTTACAACCATTCTGATGCACAGCTGAACTTGCCTTTTATATTGCACCATTCTACACCAATTGCTAGCTAATAAAAATGGAAACTAACAAATATGAGAAAGGTAGAGCATTGGTTTCATTTGCACATGAATTCTTTGTAATTACTCAGGAAGCCAGTGTAAAGCATGGCCATCCATTCTCATCTGCTGAGCTTTTGCATTTTCTATTTAAGTGAGGATGCCAAAGGCTTCCTGGGACCACTACATAGTGATCCGGTTTAAAGCTAAACAGAAGATGTTACAATACATCACTTTGAAAGCCATATATATTTATATATATCATTTTGCAGATGTGCAAACAATACAGGGGCGGTCTAGCCCCTAGCTTCAGGCAGAAGATGCAGATCTGAGGTCTCTGAGGATTTGGAGCCTCAGAAAGGTCAACTTTTCTTTGTAACATTCTTCTTATATGTATGCCCTCTGTTTTGTCTCAGTTTGACATAATCTTTCATGCGGGTACTTGTCTTGGCAGACACAGTGGAAGTGAAAAAACTATGCCAAATTAAAATGAGCACATTTGAAAATACTGACATTTGAATTTGGCATTGATTCTTTTTCATAGGAGAGATAATAAGAACTATCTTAGAGATGAACTGAGATTCTGGTCATCTCTAAGTTGTAAAAAGTGTGTGTGAATATATTATTCTATCAAGTCTTTTGAATCTTTCTCTATCTTGACCAGAAAAAAAATCCATTTTTTATTAGTTTAATAAACTCCAGGGCATCATTGTCTTAGTACTTTATAACTAAAACAGCCTAGCCAGCGTGACTCAGTGGTTGAACATCGACTATGAATCAGGAGTTCATGGTTCCATTTGATTTCTGATCAGGGCACATGCCCAGGTTGTGGGCTTGATTCCCAGTGTGGGGCATGCAGGAGGCAGCTGATCAATGATTCTCTCTCACCATTGATATTTCTATCTCTCTCTCCTTCTCCCTTCTTCTCTGAAATCAATAAAAAGATTTTTTTTTAAAAAGGTGTTGGTAAAAAAATTTGTATATATGCTATACAAATATACTCTAATAAAAGAGTAATGTGCAAATTAAGCATCACTCTGAGATACCTAAGCCATGCCCACCAGCCAAGCCACACCCGCCAGCCAATCAGAGCAACTGTATGCAAATTAACCCATCAAAGATGGCGGTTAATTTACATACACAGGAGAGGGAAGACTAAAGACAGTGTAGAAGGAAGCCAAGTGCTGTAGAAGGAAGCCAAGTGCTGCAGAAGGAAGCCAAGTGCTGCAGAAGGGAGCCAAGCGGTGGAGAAGGGAATGGAGCCAAGGCAGCGGAGACAGTGAAGAAGGGAGGGAAAAGTAGAGGGGGGTGTCGGGGGAGGAAGCCGAGGTGGCAGAGAGGGGAGTTAAGGCAGCAGAGATGGGAGAGAGCCGAGGCAGCAGAGACGGGAGTAGAGGCAGGCTTTGCTCCCTTCTCTGCTTCGCTCTGGCTCAGGAAGCCCTATTCTTGCAGGAATCTTCCTGCAATGGGCTACTAGTATATATATATATTTGTATATAAAAAATATATATATTTATACTAATAAAAGCCTAGGTGGCCCTCACGCTCTCACATCATCACAAGATGGCCATCCCCACATTGTCACAAGATGGCTATCCCCACATTTTCACAAGATGGCCAGCAGGGGAGGGCAGTTGGGGGCGAGATCAGGCTGGCAGGGGAGAGCAGTTGGGCATGATCGGGCCAGCAGGCAGAAGCAGTAAGGGGCAATCAGGCAGGCAGCCAGTAGTCCCGTGTTGTGAGAGGGATGTCCCAGATTGGAGAGGGTGCAGGCTGGGCTGAGGAATCTCCCCCCGCCAGTGCATGAATTTCAAGCACTGGGCCTCTAGTATATATTACAAAAGGCCTGTGGCCCTAATGCCATAACAACCAAAGACCAGTGTGGGTGGGCTGGGCTGCGTGATTTTGTGCGCTGGGCTTCTAGTATATATATAAAACAGACAAACAAATAAATACTATAGGAAAAAGCACCCTGGACCAGGTGTCAGAAAATATGAGTGTTGCTTCTAGTTCTTTCAGTAACTAGCTAATGACAGTGGACAAATTGTTTAACTTTACAGCTTTATAGCTGTTGAGATTGGGACCACTATATACTAAGATTGCAGATTTGGCAACAAATTTAAAAGTTACAAATTTTTCCTAATTGCAAACCATTTCAAAGAACATGTTTATCTAAATCTAGTGTGGTATACCTCAGAATTTAATTAATTTCTTCTTTTTATTGGTCTATTCTCACATGGTAGCAGGAGAAAATAGTGAACTTGAACTTGCCCACTCAGGTTAACTATGTCCTTGCAGTTTAGAACAGTAGCTTCTCAGTCCCTATAGGATCTAGGTCAGTCAGTTCTGAGAACCCACCTTCTCCTGGACTTTTCCATGATAAAGCCTTTCAGAAGTTCATATACCACGTTGCTAGTATACCAGAAAGATGCTTGATACTTGTGTAGTCCTCCTGTGTTCAGTACTTTCCCAGGGCTCTCCTGTGTCCTTTGCTGATGAGTGTCTGTTGAGCTATGACTACTCTCTCCTGCTTTTCCGATGTTTTGCTGGAACTGGACACTAAAGTACCTTGGTTTCTGAGTAGCACATCTCTAGGTCTTAATGCCATCTCCTTGTTCCAATTCTGGACCACTTTAGGTTTCAGCTCTTTTGCCTCTGGAGTATAAGCACATGAGAACTATATATCCTTGACAGTGTGTTGAGACATGGGGAACCAGAGAGCTCCTACTCTGACCAGGTAGCCTGCGGTATCTTGAAGGGCACAGTCCTCAAGCTTCGTGTGGGAAAGCAGTGGATCAGCCCACAATCTAACTGTGTGTAAATACCACTGCTCATTGCTTTCTTTCACAGTCTGCACAGAACTGTTCTATCTTTACTTGTTGGCTTCTCCTCTGAGCAATAGTAATGTAAGAATTTTCTTTACATTGCTCTTCCTTCTCTATGGTATAATCTAGGGCCAATTTTCCCAGGTTGGGTTCTTGATATATATTATAGATTTAATAATAATAAAATTCCATTTTTTTGTGGCTTAAAAGTGGTTGAATATTTAATAGGTTGTGATTCAACCTATTAAAATATAATTTTGAGAATTTGAGAAAATTACTCTTTCTCCTCAAAGCCTGACTATCTCCCTGTGGAATTTAAAAATTTCAGTTTTAATGCCAGAGTTAATTATTCATTATGTCATACAGTTGCTACTCTGCACTGTCCTGAGAATTAAGCCTCACATTCAAGGTCTCTACACTTAAACGGCAAAAGAAAATTTGATGGAGAAATAAAAATAAAAATAAATTACTCAGGTTCAAAATTACATCAGAGGATATTTCAAAACATTATTTTTCTACCACTACAAAAATTCAAATCAAAGACCCATGTAATAGTTTTAAGTTTTCCTTGAGGAAGTGACCTGATAGCACTAATGTGCTTATATTTTTTTCAGGAAAAGTGATGTTAAAATTTACCTATGTTCTAATTTATTTGAAATTTTTATTCTGTTTTGGGAAAGTGAAAGATGAGAGAAGAATGACTGGTAATGTAATTTTAAGAATAATATTTCTTTAAACTTTTGTAAAACTATAATAAAAAACCCTTTCATATAAACTATATTTTACTTATGTTTTTAGTAAAAACCTGCAAGTTCCTAAGGAGAATCTGATTTGGCCCACGTTAAAAAACTGCTAAATTACATGGTCAGGGAAAATGACTGGGCTTGGACTATTAGTATGTTTTGAGTATTCTCCCCCTCAAAATAATCATCCATCCTGGGGAAGAGCCGTGAAGTTAGCTGTTCCGGAGCTGAATGAGATGTGAAATGTGTGTAGTCAGTGTGTGTACAGTAGGTCCTCGGGTTACGTCAGAGATCCGCTCCTGCTGTGTGACCTAATGCGAATCCCAGTAAGTCGGAACCCACCTACATAAGCACCGTTGTCACTCACATGGAGCACATGCATAACAGCAATGAAGTGAAACAGTAAAAAAAAAATTAAAAGATAACAATTGCTGACCTTTACTTGTGGTAAATAAATAATAAAAAACATAAAGCATATATATACATACGTCGAAATGACGGAACTTTTTTTTATATAAATAAATAGGCGATAGCGAGGTAACAACGATGTACATGGGGTCTGACATAACCCGAGGACTGTCTGTATAAGATGAGGCATCAGCTGGCATGACTCTTTCACAAGAGAGCAAAATGATAGCATTAAGCCACTCCGAGTTGTGATTATATTCATAGAAAGTACCAATCTTTAGTAGACAATAATCCTGCATTCCTTCACCAACATACTTCTTATTTGTTACAACTCGATTATCCTATCTGCAGTTGATAAGAGGTTCCTTTTGTGTCCAGAAAGGCAGAATGCTATGCGTTACCGAATCAAATATCTGGCTTAGCACTTTATTTTAATCCCACTGATTGTACAAAGGGCTCAGGATTCTTAGAGGTTTCCTTGGCCGTGCCATTTAGGGGAGAGTCAGCATCACACCAAAGATTTTTGGTAACTTGTTTTTAATGACTTAAAATAGATGATTAAGATAAATCCAATATAAAGTGAAAATTTGAAATAGTTGTCAGACGTTAACATCTATCTATAGCTGTCTCTCAAGAAAAACTAATTGAAAGATTTTGTCATATTTGAAACCACTGTGATACTGACACTGAATGATGATAGCTAAAAATGTAATATGCAAAAAATGTTCAATTACATAATTTAATAATTCAAATGACTTGAGATAAATTTATAATCTAAATTAGAGGTTTTAAGTGTGGTGAATTTAAGTTTGCTCTCAAAGAGAAAATTTGAAAAAATTAGCCCCCAAACAAATGAATTATTTTATTTGCTTTTGTTGATTAAAAAAAATATTGCTTTTTAAAAAATATGTTTTTATTGATTTCAGAGAAGAAGGGAGAGGGAGAGAGAGATTGAAATATCCAGGATGAGAGAGGATCATTGCGATTTTTATCTCAAAATTGTATACATTCTCCTTTTAGTTTAAGCAATTTTAATTTGGGTTCCTGACATTTGCAACCGCATGAGGCATAACTGATAGAGGCAAGGAAGTTAAATAGAGGTAATAAAGTTAAACTCATATGCCCCAGCACAGCTGTAGGTGAGCAAGAATTTTGACCCCCATGCTCAAATTCACTGCGGAGGCACCAGAGTACTTCAGAGGTTCTACCTGCCTAGAATACCTGGTGTCATCATTTACAAAAAAATACTCCCATTCCCTCGCTACTTGCCAAGTAGGTTACTCCCTCTATGAGGCTGCATCAACCCAGAAAATTTTCTACAGCCACAGCAGGCAGCAAGCTTGTAGGTATTTACCTCAGACTTCATAGTCATGCAGGGTGTTGAATGCTCTGCTGAAGACTAGTCCAACAGCAGGTGCAACACTTGACATTCACTGCCAAGTATGATATATGTTCCATGAATGCATATGGAGAGGAGGTATGTGAAAACTGGGGGTGATGACCAAAAAAGGAATGTTTATGAAAGCACATTGAAGAGCATTTAATAAATGTTAAATGAGGGCAGGAAGTGGTGTTTTTTGTGTTTTTTTTGTTTGTTTGTTTGGTTGGGTTTTTTTTAGCAAGCATGCTGTGAATGTCAGGACCCAGATCTAAGAATGGGGAAAAAAACACACTTTTTTTTATAACCTCCTGCTGCCATGTTCTTTCTACATTATTTGGCTATTATTATTGAAGATTTATATTGCTAAGTAATTATTTATGTATATATATAATTTATTCATCATTTTTAGGATCCATCCTGACAGTGCTAAAATGGAAAAAAGTCTTATTAAAATAGCAGAACACAAAATATAATATTTTGATTATAAAATTGCATATGTGTATAAATATATGTGCAAAGAGCTAATATGAAAAAAATTCGTTGGGGCAATAAGATTATGGGTAATTTTTATCTTGCTTAAAAATTTGGTTAAAAAATATATTTTAATCCTCACCCAAGGATATTTTTCCATTGATTTTTAGAGTGGAAGAGAGAGGGAAATACAGAGAGAAATACTGATATGAGAGAAACACATCTATTGGCTGCCTCCTGCATGAGCCCTGAGCAGGGCCTGGGCTGGGGAGAAGCATCCAACCAGGTATGTGCCCTTGACCAGAATTGAACCTGGGGCCCTTCAGGCCACAAGCCGAGACTCTATCCACTGAGCCAAACCAGATAGGGCAATTTGGTTAAGATTTTTAATAGAACAGTTGTTAAGTGCTGTATTTTTAGTTGAGACAAAACTTATCAGCTTATATGTAAGAATGTTGATCTTGATATGCTCTGCTTATGTGCGTGTATGAGCAGTTTCTTCGTCAGTCACTGAGTTGCTGTAGTCACTAACTTTCCAGCAGCACTGCCTTCCTCTTACTTCTCTGACATTTTCCCCTGACCTCTGTTCCCTTGGGTCAGCATTAACATGGTCTTGGGAAACTGTCCTAGTTTTGCCTCTTGAATTCGCTAATGACTTCTCAGCAGCTATGTAAAGCAGTTACGTAAAGATGTTTTGTATTGATCCCCTGGCTCCAGCCATCAGACGTGGACAAAGCTCTGGAAATCAGTTCCTGGACAGCTCGCTGACAGCTCTTTGGTGTTCTTAAAGAAAAAAGGCCCTAAGCTTTCCCCAAGTCTCAGGAGACAAAACGTAGCCATCTGCCATAGTAGAGTTGCTGCTTTTCTAACTTGATTTTTTTCTGCACTGAAGTAAATTAGGCAGAAGAGGTTTCCAGAAACATCTGTTAGCAAGTCTGTTATTTCTGAGACTGCTGCTCCTTCCTTCTCACAAAACCCAGAAGGCTCTCAACTAGAGGTCGAATATGTAAATTCCTGGTTGGGCCACTCAGGTAAATGTGAGGGAGTGAAGGGGGCTGGTGAGGATGGGAGTGAGCTTGGCCGCATATGCCCCAAGGAAAGGAGGCTGCTGCCCAGCTCTAGCCATCCCTGTGCATGGAATAGCCCTGTGCACAAAGAAACCAAGCACCTGAGAATTGCCTGGAAACTCATTAAACATGGATTTTGTACCCTGCCCATACCCCAGATATTCCAATTCTGCTGGTCTGGGATAGGCCCGTGATTCTGAATTTGTGTCTTTCATCATTAAAAAAAAATTATTACTATTTATTGTGTCAAACACTATCTCATTTTAATGCAGATGATCCCAGGATCATTCTTTGAAAAACACTCTTAAACGATATTGAATGACATCGGACAGAATTTTTTAGGTTTTAACTGGTAGCTATTGAAGGGATCAGAACATGACACCCCAAAATATGCAGCATGTGCATATGGGTTATTTGAGCTGAAGGAAATTGAGAAATGGCAGATGTCGGAAGGACACTCTTCCCTCCCCCCTTTTTTGCCTAAAAGCAGAGCATAAATTTCCCATGAGAAAGGTGCCCCTCCCAGGACCATTATTTTCACTGGAGTCAGGGAGTAGATGCTGCAAATACTCCATACAAACACACCTTACTAAATGGCCCTTATCTTCTATTAGTTTCCCTATATGTTTATTTTCCCTCAATTTACCACCCTAAAGCTCAAACTCCTTTCCCCTGAAGATGTCCATCTTCAATGTAACATCCTTTCTTAAAATAGTATATATACTGTCAGGCCTAACCAGTTCTTTGAGGTTTTCATTTCTTTCCTATGAAAACACCTGTGTCATGTAAAAATATTAACATCAAATACATTTTTATACTTTTTTGCTGTTCATCTCTTCTGTCAGTTTAATTTGTAGGTTCCAGTCTTTAAATCTAAGAGGTAGAGGAAAAGCTCATCCTCCCCTGCATTAGCATTCATCTAGTTGAGAAGTTAATTATCTGTTAGCTCCCTGACCACCTTGTCTAAACCTTTTAAGACTATTATTTGTCTATGGTATAGCACTGGACTTCCAACTCCCTGGGCAAGATGTGGATGTGTCAGGGAGGTTAGGGAAATTGAGTTTTTTTTTTGCTGGACTAAGGCAGGGTACCTGGTTGGTATTGCCCACTTGAGACTTTGGCCTTGGTACATGCCCCAAGGATCTTTATAAAAAGAATACCTTTAAGGAGATTCAGATTTTGTCCTGCTCATTCTAATACTCTCCTTTGCACCTCATTTCACCTGATATGTTTTCATGTTGAGAAAATAGTCACTCATTTCTCCTCTGAGTTTCTGTTGCTGACAGCTAGTCCTGAAGGTAGACTGGTTACTTCTGTGCTTGGGAGTTAGTTTTTCAAAGTCTACAAATACAATTGGGAAATGATACAAAATAGAACACAATCAAGGGCCAAAATAGGAAGCACATGTTCTGAGTTAATGTCTGTCAGTAAGGGACCATATTGAAAAAGGATTGGACTATTGTAGTAGTTTCAGGGTGGTGGGGTTTGAGATGAACCATCAAAAATGTGTGGAATGGGAGAGATAAAAGAAGGCCTAATTCCCAAGTTGGAAGAATCTCTTAAGATTCTCGGATGTTATGCTTATTCCCTAAGCTTTCTTTTAAGCTGGTGCAAAAACAACCTTCTTATCTCTCAGTCTTTCAGTAATTATTCAATTATTTTTGGTTTAATTTCAATTGTGTTTGCTTTTCATATCTACATTAATGATTCTCCAATTTTCTCTATTAACTTTCAGACTATATGTGTTCACTTTTCTAATCAATCAAATTCAGTAGGGACCTGCGTATAGCTTTGCAATGTGCACATCATCTCACTTCACACGCACACACTCACACATATTTTATAAGTAAAACTCTTATTAATCATTAATAAAAACATGAATGGGAGATAGGTTTGCTGAGACCCTCCTAAGCATTCCTCCTTGGCCTAGATCTATCCAAAATAACTATAAGACACTGATGATTATTCATGTAATTCCAGATTTTGGAATCATAGATTTTTGTCACTTGGAATAGAATGGTTTTTCATGGAGTTACCTAGCAATGTTATGATTTAACAAACCAGTTTAATTTCTTGAGGAATATTTCAGTGAAACAACATCAAATGAGTTTAATTACATAAGCTTCATGAAAGCAAGTAGATGATTAATTTTTTGTTTACTGCAAGTAGATGATTAATTTTATCATCTAAACTAATAAAAGCGAAATAGTAAAATTAACCGTTTCTCTGAGACAGGGTAAGCCACGCCCACCAGTCAATCAGAGCGGCTGTATGCAAATTAGCCCAGCCAACATGGCGGCCGCCACTCACAAACCTGAGTAAACGTTTAGGCAGCGTCCGTTGCAGCAGGAGCGAAAGCGACACTGTTTTCAGCCCTTGGCGGGCAGGCTCCGAAACATGTTTCAATAAGGTAACAATCAGAGAATCCTCAGGAGCTGAAGGGAACAGGCCTGACCTGACTTACTAAGAGTAACGAAGTCTCATTATAGATGCTGCGCTGTGAGGTGAAGCAGAGGAGGTTTCGTTACCTCAGCCCACCTCAGCTTAAAGGAACAGTACATCAATTATAGGAGATAAACCCCAGAAAATGTGTCCAGCCAGCCTTGCTGGGACATTGGGTCAATGGGAGCTGTGGGCAGCCTTAAAGCCCCTCACCCAGGCTGGTCAGGCACGCCAGCAGGTGGACATCCCCCGAGGGGTCCCAGACTGCGAGAGGGCACAGGCCGGGCTGAGGGACCTCCCGAATGCACAGAGCGGCTGCAAGGTGGAACAGCGCAGGACCCAGGACCCGTGAGTGGGAAAGAGGCGGCAGGGTTGGAGGGCACCGGGAAGCGGGGAAGAGGTGGCAGGGGGTCGGCGGCCTGCTTGGTGGGCTTCC
>PVJC01019314.1:0-30365 GCA_004026665.1 Murina feae
TTCTTCAGACTCTAGACCAGTGGTTCTCACCTTCTGACCCTTTAAATAGAGTTCCTCATGTTGTGACCCAACCATAAAATTATTTTCATTGCTACTTCATAACTGTAATGTTGTTACTGTTATGAATCATAATGTAAATATCTGATATGCAGGATGGTCTTAGGTGACCCCGGTGAAAGGGTCATTTGACCACCAAAGGGGTCACAACCCACAGGTTGAGAACCGCTGCTCTAGACTGAAGGATACCATTAGCTTTCCTTTTTCTTCAGCTTGCAGATGGAAGATTATGGGACTTCTCAATATTCCTAACAACACGAGTCAATTCCTATAAGAAACGTCTTCCCCTCTCTCTATATATATTTTTATTGGCTTCTGTTTCTCTGATTAATACAAACATTATATATAAAAACTATGGAATGTGATCAAAGCCATATTTATAGGAAAGTCCATAGCCTTAAATGCTTTTATCATTAAACAAAAAATAAAACACAATATGCTGGATATTCATTGAAAGGTTATACTGTGTAGGGCCTGAACAAAACGTATTTCATTTAATCTTCATAGTACTTATATGGTGGGTGCTGTTTTTGACCCTCATACTGACTACAAGATAGGTAGGTACTGCATTTTTTGGTTCTGTTTTGCCCTTACTTTTGTGAAGTAAAATTAGGGACACTCATACAATGTTCTATGATCTCTTTTTCCAATAACTATTTCTCGTATTTCTTGATTCAGTGCCTCAAAATAAATAATGGACGTTCTCTACCCTGGAAAATCCAGTTGGGTGTATTTATGATATACATGAAGGGGAGGATGTAGCTCACATTATGACTACAACTAATCCTACTAGCTAAAATTGTATTAAATGCGCAGAGTAAAGTTATTCCAGCTTAGGGGCAGGAATCAATTGTGGTGCCTGTTGCCACTGCTCATGGAAGCAGCTCTAAGTTGTGCAAACAATTAGTTAATGTGATTGAAGCAGAAAGAGCATATATATATTTCCACTTTATTAAAATATTGCATAGATACAGAGCAGTTGGGCACATCCATTCTAAGGCACTATTCTGGTTGGAATGCAATTCCACAAGAGAGAAAAGAGAAGCCATTACATTCAGTGTTTTTCATCTCTACATTCAGACTCCTCCCATGTTACATTTTATTGCTACTAGGATCTCAATTTTTAATCCCACATTTATAGCAGCGTCATACAGGGATTGGGGTGACAATAATTAAAGACACATCCTAGCTTTAGCACTTGATATGATTTGGCACTTAATACAAACTCTCTTGCATTGTTCTCCATTTGTTTCCCAACTCTTGTTTAGTTAAAGATGTCATAAATTCTTTATGAATCTGACCCATGAATTAATTTCTTTACTAGTTTCCATTAATCCTAGAACAGGACTAGTTAGGCACAAAGTAGATACCCCCAAAATACTTAAATATGACTTCCAAGAAGTTCAATGGAATAGAAAAAAATATACTTTCCCTAATTCTAGTTTAAGGAAAGGATGACTCGTATCTTCATAAAGAGAAAATATTTGAATGTTCTATTTTTTTGTATTTTATAACAAGGAACTAGGCTGAATGAATATTTTCATGTATTAACAGCTTTAACTGACAAAGAATTCTTCCCTTGCTACAGGAGTTTGAGTCATTACTAGGATTATATGAGAACGTTTATATAAGTAGCAATGTGTATGTATGTGATTATAAGTAAAATTCAAAGAGGTTGAGAATCACTGAGCAACTTATAAAGTATCTGAATTAGTGAGCCTCACCTCCTTAAAATGTGTGTGTATGTTTATGTGTGTATTACATAAAAACATGTGTAAAGAATTTTTCATAACACCCTTCAAATTACTGGAGATAACTAGGCTTGGGAGTAATAAGACTATATTGATAACTATAGAAATATATGTTAAAGGCATGTGTTCCAAGAGATATTTGCAGAATACTAGTTCTGTGGGTTATTACTTCGGTGTACATGAAAAAGGGCTCTAGGGTCAAAACATTGAGCCAGCAGAGTTGCTTTTTCTGCATTTACTGAAGGACCTATCAGAGATTTTCATACGCTGATGTGCACCGTGAATCTAGAAAGGGGAAACAGCAGGGATTCCCAACCTTATTTGCAAAATATTTTACAGAACTAAGTGTTCTATGACACACACTCAGGGAGACACTGAATTAAAGAATGAGTGATGTTTGAATACCAAAGGACAGTAAAAAGCAATGGACATTGCCTGGCCAGCATAGCTCAGTGGTTGAGCGTAGACCTATGAATCAGGAGGTCATGGTTTGATTCCTGGTCAGGGCACAAGCCTGGGTTGCAGGCTCAATCCCCAGTGTGGGTGCAGGAGGTAGCCGATCAATGAGTCTGTCTCATCATTGATGTTTCTCTCTCTCCCTCTCCCTTCCTCTCTGAAATATATATATATTAAAGCAATGGACACTGGCTCCTCAATCTAATTTGAATCAGGTTCTAATTATATGACTTCAACTGTCAAATGGATTCTTCCCCCTAGAGTTTACTCATTCAGTGAACAAAATAAACCATTAAATTAACAGTTCTAACAAACAGCCAAATAAGCAGATTAGCAAATTTTGCAAAATTCAAAGAGGTTAAAATCTTAATTTCTTAAACATAACTATTTTCAAAGGAAATAACTCAGTTCTTATGAGGCAAATGAAATCCTCTTTATCCATATGTTCCTGACACATTTTTATTCTTTGAACAAAATACACTGTCTCCTTTCTTGCAATTTGGAACACAAATAAAGCTTTAAACTAATATAACCACCTTTAATAATGACAGCAGAATAATTATGGTGCTGCTATAATATGCCAGATAAACATGGTTATCCATTATATTGACCCTACCCTATATGTTTATGCTTTCATCTATGATACGGTTGGCTTGGGACATAAACATTTTCATTTTCATTAGAAAGTAAGAGTTGTAAAGATAGAATACATCAAATCTAGTAAAGTTATAAGAGTTACAAGAGTAGGTAGATACTCTAGAATTCACATGCCTTGGAAGCTAGGTTTTTAATAGTAAAAAAAGAGAAAATCTGTTCTTATAAGCTCAAACAAAAAAGATTCTTCCAAGACAAACAGACTGCTTCAAGTTAAGATTTTTTTGAGTTAGTGCCAATTTCTGCATGACCTGTTTCCTTTAATAATTCTTAAAGAAGTCCTCTAAAGTGAGTGACTTGGTGCATGATAAGGCCTGCTCTCTGTCTGAAACTTTTAGAACAATGACTACATTTGTATGGCTTCTCCCCTGTATGAATTCTTAAATGAATAACAAGGCTTGGTCTCTGTCTAAAGCTTTTCCCACAATAATTACATTTAAAAGGTCTCTCTTCTGTGTGAGTTCTCTGGTGCAAAGTAAGAGCTGTCAGTCTACTAAAACTTTTCCCACAATTGTGACATCTATGAGGTTTTTCACCCGAATGAGTTTTCAGATGTCTTTTAAGACTTGATCCATGACAAAAGCTTTTCCCACACTCAAGGCATTTATAAGTCTCTTCTTCAGAATGGGTTCTCTGGTGCCCTATAAGGTGTGAGCGCCGAGTGAATCGCTTTTTACACACAGTACATTCATGGGGTCTCTCCCCTGTATGAAGTCGTTGGTGTCTATAAAGATCTGAACTACGAAGGAATCTTTTTCCACATTCAGGGCATTTATGAGGTTCCTCTCCTGAATGAATTCTCTGGTGCCCTGTAAGTTGTGATTTCCGGGCAAAACATTTTCCACACTGAGAACATCTGTGAGGTTTATCTCCTGGACTCTTTTTCTTATGGGTTTTAGGGTTGAGAGGTTCTTCCAAGCTAGAGCTCTCAGGTTTCTCTCCTATAGAGGGATTCTGATGATCTACAAGTTTTGTCAAATCTGTCTGTAAATCCTCTGGGGGTTTTTCCCATTGATTTTCTAACTGTACATAGTCTTTTTGTAAAATGGGATCATGGTTAGCATTCTCCTCTAAAGTAACAAGAAATGGGTACATATTTTCCAGTTTTTTCTGCTTTGAAGTATCTTCTTCATTTTCTATCCCGATCTCAAAACCTAGGGGAAGAAAACAGACACTCTAGATGTCACTGTGTCCCACAGAGAAAAGAACATGAAGGAAAATGAAGAGTTATAGTAAACCATCAGTAGGGATATAGAAATGACTAAATGGAAGCCAAAACTCTTAACCCTGATTAAGGATGAATTTTTCTTTTCTTTCTTCTCTAGTATCAATGAACAATTACTTACCTATCTTGGATTCAAGTAATTGTTTAATTTCTTTGGAATCTTGTAGCTCCTTCACCCATGCTTCTTCTCTATGCTCCAATGGAAAGCTCACATCAAGCTTTGGGATTGAGTATCCTGGCCATTAGAAAAGTGAAAAGCATAATTGTTTGTGTTACTAACGGTTTTCCCAGAGTTCAGGTTGATATCTTGGGCATATAGCCACTTAATATCTACTTCTACCTTAATTACTATTATTTCACCAGAATCTTGTATAAGAGTCTTTTAAAAGAAGAAAACAGAAAGGAGAGAACATCCATTTTTGCTCAATTCAAAACTATTCTCCTCTAACCTATGGAAGGAGAGGGAATCAATTCTATGCTGAAATCACAGTCCTAAATTACTTCTGTATCTATTTTAGTATAGATTTAATTAGGTTAGAGCCAAAATATGAAGTAAATCTTCATAAAGTTTGGCATATTAAAACAGAAATGCTACTTCTGAGTACCAAGTGAAGAGAGGTAAAAGTAGGAGTTATAAAACTGTTTACTGAAATAATTTCAGTTGAGATTTTCAAATTAAAATGGAAATTGAGCCCTAAATGGTTTGGCTCAGTGGATAGAGTGTCAGCCTTCACACTGAATGGTCCTGGGTTCGATTCCAGTCAAGGGCACACGCCTTGGTTGCAGCCTCCTCCCTGGTCTGAGGCCCTGGTGAGGGTTTGTGCAGGAGGCAACAGATAATTTGTTTCTCTCATATCGATATTTCTCTCTGTCTTTCCCTCTCTCTTCCACTCTCTTAAAATCAACAGAAAAAATATCCTTGGATAAAGATTAAAAACAAAAGGAAATTGAGTGGGTTGGCAACCAGCAAAAGCAGTTTTTGTTTGTTTTAACTGAAGTCTAGAAGTGATTCTCTTGAAATTAACCCAAATATCCATCAAATAGTGTTTCTCACTGTCAATCGAAGAACAGGAAAGGTTTCTATTATTGTTGCTCCCCTTGCATCCTACCACCCTTCTCCTCATTGAGAGCCCCTGTATCTCAAATCCTCTTTTCTACACCCCTTCTTTGCTTCCCTCAGCTCTGTCAAAGAATATTGGTGTGCAGTAACATGGTGTGCAGTACCACATGGGTTGGAAACTGATGATTTGATATCTAAATGCAAAATGATATTTACATATTAGCATTATTAAAATAACATTAGCAAGATAGTTTGATGGAGATTTAAATTTTAGAACATTATATCAAAACAAGATTAAGTGTTGTTTAATAATCCATTTTAAATAAGTCAATCAAAAGGCGGAGATTTAAAAATCCAACTATATGCTGTCTACAGGAGACACACTTTAGATTCAAAGATACAAACAGAATGAAAGTAAAGAGATGGATCAGCAATTCTTCTTCTGGGTACTTATCTGAAGATTATGAAAACACTAATTTGAAAATATATAGGCATTCCTTACATTCAGTACAGCATTATTTACAATAGCCAAGATATGGAAAAAACTTGAGTGTCCATTGACAGATGAATGGATAAAGAAGTGTGTGTGTGTGTGTGTGTGTGTGTATTTCCATTTCATATATACCAATAGCTTCACTTTTTGTGGACAGAGAGTATATTCCAAACTTTAATATAAAATCATTTGACTTATTTCCATTAGTTTAATTTATTCTTCCACTCTACCAGCAAGCTGTTCTTTCCACTCAGCCTAAAATAGGATATGCTTCATGTAATACATCCATTATGTTTTCACTTTTATAAAAAAAGCAGTGAAAGTGGAATTAATGTTTAAATTATGGAATAGTAAGTGTTACATCATTTTGAAAAGCATATAACTTTAAGAGTGATGAGAAAGAGGCAGTTTCCTCTACTCCTAATTGGTATATTTTACTTATTTATTTTTAAAAATATTTTATTTATTTCAGAGAGAAAGGGAAAGGAAGAGAGAGATAGAAACACCAATGACGAGAGGGAATCATTGATTGGCTGCCTCCTACACGTTGGACTGAGCTCACAAACCAGGCCTGTGTATTTGACCAGAATCAAACCTAGGACCCTTGGGTCCATAGGCAGACGCTCTCTCCACTGAGCCGAAGCAGCTAGGGCAATATTTTAATTTTTAAATTCATTCTATCTTTCCCATGTTAAATATACTAGACTTTCCTGTTCTTTGGAAAGTATTAAAATCAAGAGGAGTAGCATTTCTCAGTATTATGTGTGATCATCCTACCTGGCACTATTGCTAAGCCAATTAACATGGGGAATAAAATGCATATGCAGAAAGATTTATAATTAGATATAATATCCCTAGCTAATATTTGAAAATAAAATGGCTGAAAATTTCCCAGATTTGAAGAAAGACATGAATACAAACATTTAATTAGTTCAACAGACTCCAAGTAAGATGAACTTAGAGACTCACACCAAGATATGTAATAATCAAACTCTAAATATTCAAAGACAGAGAGAATCTTGAAAGCAGCAGAGAGAATAGACTCATTACATACAATGGAGCCTTAATAAGAAAATATGCAGATTTCTCATCAGAAACTTTGGTGGTCAGAAAGCAGTGGGCTGATATATTCAGAGTACTAAAATAAACTGTCAACCAAGAATCGTATCCTATATCTAGCATAACTGTCCTTCAAAAGTGAAGGAGAAATTAAAGTATTCCCAGATAAACAACAGCTGAGGATGTTCATTACCTCTAGACCTGATGTGAAAAAATGCTCAAGGGAGTCCTGCAGGATGAAATAAAAAGGCCACTAGACAGTACCTTGAAGCCACATGAAGAAACAAATATCTCAATAAATGTAAATAGGTGGGCAATTATAAAATCTAGTATTATTGTAACAATGATTTATACTTCCACTTTTGTTTTCTACATGATTTAAATGATGAATACATTTAAAAAAATTTTAAATATATTTTATTGGTTTTCTACAGAAAGGAAGGGAGAGAGCTAGAGAGCCAGAAACATCAATGAGAGAGAAACATCGATCAGCTGCCTCCTGCACACCCCACACTGGGGATGTGCCCACAACCAAGGCACATGCCCTTGACTGGAATCGAACCTGGGACCTTTGAGTCCGCAAGCCGACGCTCTATCCATTGAGCCAAACCAGTCAGGGTGATGAATACATTTTTAAAAACACACTCTAACCCGTTTGGCTCAGTGGATAGAGCGTCAGCCTGCGGACTGAAGGGTCCCAGTCAAAGGCATGTACCTTGGTTGCGGGCACATCCCCAGTAGGGAGTGTGCAGGAGTCAGCTGATCAATGTCTCTCTCTCACTGATGTTTCTAACTCTCTATCCCTCTCCCTTCCTCTCTCTAAAAAATCAATAAAACATATAAAAAACAAACATGATTATTAGTCTAAGTCTAGTATTATGGTAACTTATTTGTAACTAACCATTATATTTTCTATATAATTTAAGAGACTAATGCATTTAAAATAATTATTTGTTTGTTTTGGGGCACATATTCTATGAAGACGTAATTTTGTGACATTAACAACTGAAAAGAGTAGGGATGGAGCTGTAAAAAAGTGGAGTTTCCCGATATTATTTTTAACTCTTTTTCTTTTAAATATATTTTATTGATTTTTTACAGAGAGGAAGGGAGAGGGATAGAGAGTTAGAAACAGCAATGAGAGAGAAACATCGATCAGCTACACACCCCACACTGGGGATGTGCCCGCAACCAAGGTACATGCCCCCGACTGGAATCGAACCCAGGACCTTTCAGTCCACAGGCTGACACTCTATTCACTGACCCAAACCAGTCAGGGCTGAATATTATTGTAATTAAGATGTTATAAATTCAAATTAGAACATAACTTTAGGATGCTAAGTGTAATCTCCATGGAAACCACTTTGATTACAGATTAAAAGAAAATAGCCATATAATAAATGCAAAAATAAATGATAAAGGAATTTAAGCATTTTGATATAAAACAATCAACTAAACCCAAAAGACAGTAATGTAGAAAATAAAGAACAAAGAAGCTATAAGACATATAGAAAACAAATAGCAAAATGATAGAAGTTCCTCCTCATTGGTAATATACAAGGTATCCCAAAAAACTGTACACACACTTTTAAAAATATATATATTTTATTGATTTTTTACAGAGAGGAAGGGAGAGAGAGAGTGAGAAACATCGATGAGAGAGAAACATCAATCAGTCACCTCCTGCACACTCCCTAATGAGGATGTGCCCGCAACCAAGGTACATGCCCTTGACCGGAATCAAACCTGGGACCCTTGAGCCTACAGGCCGATGCTCTATCCACTGAGCCAAACCGGTCAGGGCTGTATACACACTTTTACATCTGACAGCTTAAGCACTGCCTTTATAATTATTCAAAGTGTATATATACATTTTGGGGGATATCTTATGTATCTAGGATATAGACCATATGTTAGGCCACAAATGACTCTCAATTGATTTCACAAGATAGATATACCACAACAGGATGAAGTTAGAAAACAACAACAGAAAGAAAATGGGGAAATTGACAAATATGTGAAAAATAAATAACATAGTTTTAAACTACCCATGAATCAAAGAAGGAATCACAAGGGAAATTAGAAAATACTTAGAGATAAATGAAAATGAAAACACAACATATCTAAACTTATGGGGCACAATGAATGCAGTGCTAAGGGGGAAATTTATAGCTATACAGGAGCAAAAACAGGTTTATAGTTCATATGGAAAATAATTCAAAAATTAATAAACAATAATATAAGAATAAATTCTATTTCATGAACTCACAACTATAAACCTACTTTTGCCCCACCCTGTATATAAATACTTATATTAATAAACAAGAAAGACCCTAAAACAACATAATTTTACAATTTATGCAAAAAAAACTAAACCCAAAGCTGGCGGAAAGAAAACATTAATGATTGAGTACAGATAAATAAAATAGAGACTATAAAAATAACAGGAAAAAAATGAACCCAAAAGCTGGTTTTAAAAAAAATCAACAAAGTTGACAAACCTTTCGTTAAATGGACTAAGAAAAAGAGAGAAGGCTCAAATCACTGAAATAAAAAAGGAAGTAGGGGCATTACCAATGATTTCACATAACTAAAAAGAATTATAAGAGAATACTATGAAAAATAGTATATGAGCAAATTGGATAACCAAATGAAATGGACAAATTATTAGAAACACAAAACCTACCAAGACTAAATCATAAGAAGCAAACATTTCAATAGACCTAGATTTAGCAAGGAGATTTAATCTGTAATAAAAAATCTCCTGATGAAGAATAGCCCTGGACCTAATGACTTCTCTGGTGGATTCTATTAAATATGTAGAGAAGAACTAATACCAATGCTTCTCAAATTAAAAAAAAAAAAAATCAGAGGCAGAAACACTTCCTAACTCATTCTATGAGTCCAGCATTAACATGGTATCAAAGCTTGAAAAAGACCCTATAAAAAACGAAAAACAATATCCCTTACAAACACCGATGAAAGAATCTTGAATAAAATATTAGCAAATTGAATTCAGCAATATATATATATAATTTTATTGATTTCAGAGAGGAAGGGAGAGGGAGAGGTAGAAACATCAATGAGAGGGAATCACTGATCGGCTGCCTCCTGCACACCCCACACTGGGGATGGAGCCCACAACCTGAGCATGTGCCCCTGACCAGGAATCAAACTGTGATTTCCTGGTTCACAGGTTGATACTCAACCACTGAGTCATGCACAGCCATGCATGGCTCAGCAGTATATTTAAAATACACGGCCATGCATGGCTCAGCAGTATATTTAAAATACATGGCCATGCATGGCTCAGCAGTATATTTAAAGGAATATGCAGATTTCCAGTCAAGATGACAACATAGGTAAATACAGAACTCAAATTCTCTCACAACCACATCAAAATTATAACAACTACAGAACAACCATCAGTCAGAACTACCTAAAATCTAGCTGAATGGAAGTCTTAAAACTAGGGATTTAAAGAAGCATCGACATTGGTTGGCATGAGGGTCTTCTTTAAAAAGAAGAATTTTTAAAAAGATCAAAATATGAACAATAAAATAGCAATAAATAGATATCTATCAACAACCTAATCTAAAAAATAAAAGAAATGAATAAACAGAATAGAAATAGACTCATAGAAACAGAGAACATTTTGATGGTTGGCAGATGGGGGGAAGGCTGGGAAGATGGGTGAAAAAGGTGAAGGGATTAAGATGTAGAAATTGGTTGTTACAGAATAGTCACTGTGATGTACAGCATAGGGAATACAGTCAATATTCTAATAATATTATGTCAGAATAGGTATGAGATTTAACAGGATGAACACTTGCTAAGTTATATAAAGTCCTGAAACTAATATAATATTGTATGTCAACTGTAATTGAAAATAAAAAAATGATCATACACCATGACCAAATTGTATTTATTCCTGGAATATAAAGATGTTTCAACATATGAAAATCGATCAGTGTAATGCACCACATTAACATAATGAAAAAAAACCCACATGATCATCTCTATTGATGCAGAAAAAGCATTAAACAAAATTCAACACCTTTAATGATAAAAACATTCAACAAAATAGGAACAGAAGGACATTACCTCCATATAATAAAAGGCATATATGAAAAACACACAGGGAACATCATACTCCATTGTGAAAGAATGAAAGCTTTTTCTTTAAGGTTAGGAAGAAAGTAAGGATGCCCACTTTGGCTACTTCTATTAAACTCAGTACTAGAAGTTGTAGGCAGAGCAATTAGGCAAGAAAAAGAAGTAAAAGGCACTCAAAATGTAAAGGAAGAAGTAAAACAATCTCTATTAGATTATATGATCTAATGGAAATCCTAAAGATTCTATTTAAAAACTGTTCTAATGAATTCAGCAACATAGCAGGATACAAAATGAACATGCAAAAATTAGTTCCATTGCTATACACTAACAATGAACAATTCTGGAAATTATGAAAACAATTCAATTTATAACAGCACCAAAAAGAATAAAACACCTAGGAACTAATTTAAACAAGTAGATGAAAAATGTGCAATGAAAATTATAAAACAAAGGTAAAAGAAATTAAAGAAGACATAAATAGAAATACATTCCATATTCATGGATTAGAAGATTTCATATTGTTAAGATGTTAACACTATCCAAAATGGTCTATAAGGTCAACATAATCTATCAAAATCCAAGTGACATTTTTTTGCAGAAAAAGAAAAACCCATTTTAAAATTCATATGGAACCTCCAGGGACCTCAAATAGACAAAACAATATAGAAAAGAAAGAACAAAGAGGATTCGTATTTCCTGATTTCAAAAATTTACTACAAAGCTACAGTAATCAAAACAGTTTGGTACTGACATAAAGTTAGACATACAGACAAATGTAATAGAATAGAGAGCCCAGAAGGAAACCATCAAATATATGGTCAAATGACTTTTAACAAAGACACCAAGATTATTAAATGGAAAAAAAAACAATCTTTCCAAGAAATGGTGCTGGAAAAACTGAATATGCACACACATACAAAAGAAAGTTGGACTTTTTACCTAACACCATATGCAAAAATTAGCTCAATATAGATCAAATACCTAAAAGTAAGACCTTAGAAAAACGTAAGTCAAAAGTTTAATGGCACTTCATTTGGCAATGTTTTCTTGGATATGACAAGAAAAGCATAGGCAATAAAAGAAAAAGTAGACACAGTACTTCATGAAAAATTTAAACATTTGTTCATCTAAAGATAGTGTCAACAGAGTAAAAAGCCCACAGAATGCAAAAAGTATTTACAAATCAGATACTTGATAAGGGAGTAATACCCATAATACAGAGAACTTTAAAATTCAACAAAGAAAGCCAAACAACCCAATTAAAATGTTCAAAGGACTGAATAGACATTCTTAAGCAAAAAACAAAAAAAACCCATCCCCAAAACTCACAGACACAAACAACAGTATGGTGATTACCAGAAGGAAAGGGGGATGAGGAGAGTAGAAGAGGGTAAAGGGCAGATAAATGGTGATGGAAGGAGATTTGACTTTAGGTTGTGCATACAATATAAAGATGATGTCGTATAGAATTGTATACTTGAAACCTATGTAATTTTATTAACCGATGTCACACGAATAAATTCAATAAAAATGTAAAACAACAAAAACTAAATAAAGTGTGTTCACCCAGACTGGTAAAAAAAAAGATATATTTATGGTCAAAAGTCACATGAAAAGATGTTCAACGTCACTAATCGTTTAGAAAATGCAAATCAAAACTATAATTAGCTCTGGCCAGGTGGTTCAGTTGGTTGGAGCATTGTCCCATACAACTAAAATGTTGTGGGTTCGATTCCCAGATAGGGCACATACGTAGGTTGTGAGTTTAATACCCACTCAGGGCGTATAAGGAAGGCAACTGATTGGTGTTTCTCACATCGATGTTTCTCTCTTTCTCCCTTTCTCTCTCTCTAAAAGTCAATAAAAAAACATATCCTCAGGTGAGTATTAAAAAAAAAAAACTACAATGAGATACCACCTGACACCCATAAGGAATGCAACTATATATATATGTAAACAACAACCAGAAAATAACAAGTGTTAGCAAGGATGTGGAGAAATTGGAAAGCTTTGCATTGTTAGTGGGAATGTAAAATGATATATCCACTGTGGAAAACAGTATGATGGTACCTCAAAAGTTTAAAAATTTAATAACCATATGATCAAACAACTCCACTTCTGTAAAGGCAGGGTCTCAAAGAGATTTACACCCCTACTCAGGGAAGCATTACTCATGACAGCTAAAACATAGAAGCAACCCAATATACACTTAGGAAAATGCGGATATATTAAATACAATATATGTGCACGATGGAGTCTTATGCAACTTTTAAAAGAATAGAAATTCTTAAAGTATTACAATAAATGATAGATAAGTATTACTTTAAGCAATAAAAAAATCTAAAAAAAATAAAATAAAAAAAAAAGAAAGAAACAAAGAAAAACGATTATACTATTATCTGTTAACTGTGGGATGTGTAATTATGGAGGATTTTATGTTCTCCTTCCAACATGTCTTTATTTTATCCTTTTTCAGTATCAGGGAGAGAAAAAAAATCAATAAAGGAGGAAAGTATAAAAAAAAAAAAAAGAATAGAAATTCTGACATATACTGTAACATGAATGAACCTTGAGGACATTATACTAAGTGAAATGAGCCAGTCCTAAAAGACAAATACTATATGATTCCATTTACATGAGGTACATAGAGTAGTCAAATTCATAGAGACAAAAATTTAAATGGTCGTTCAGGTGTTGTGGGGAGGTGGAAATGAGCAGTTATTGTGTAAATGGGTACAAAGTTTCAGTTTTACAAGATGAAAATAGTTGTAGACATGGGTAATAGTGATGGTTTCGCAACATTATAAATATATTCATTACCACTGAAGTGTACATGCAAAAATGGGTAAGAAGTTAATATATGATTATGTTTATTGCACTAAAAAAAGTGAAAAATAAACTTGAATCCCGATCAACTTAACATGTTTTGTGGCTGGCTATTCCCAGAGAGATTTTTCCGCACTTAATTTTTATCCATTTTCATCCCTTATTCCGTGTTTCTAACCAAACCAAACCCTGGATAGCTCCTGAGTTCTCAAAAAGAAATCAAGGAAAGGAAATAAAATCTTTGGCTTACCAGGGTCCAGAAAGGACTGGCCTTCCCCAGCAGCACCGTAGCTCAGCTCCTGTGGGATCCACGCATCTGCGACCGGGGCCTCGGGGACAGGTCCCATTGCTTGGAGTGGGGGTACTTCCACGTGGATGTTTGGTGGTATGTCTGCCATTCCAACTGCTGCGAGATCTTCCAAGAGTATTTCCTGCCTATCAATCTGGGGAAAATGCCAGAAGCCATCATTCTAATATCTAGAGCATCAGTGCCCAGGAGCAATATAATGCAGGCCAACAAAGTCATTTTAAATTTTCCACTGGTCATATGAAAAAAATAAAAGAAATAATAATATAATAATATGCATTAACAAAATATACATATATAAAACAACACAATTTCATAATGTAATCAGTATGAAGAATTATTAATAATATATTTCACCTACTTTATTTTTCACCTTAAGTCTTCTGAAAGTGGTGTGCATTTTATACTTACAGCATATCCCAATTTGGACTAGCCAAATTTCTAGTGCTCAAGAACCACCTTTGGCTGGTGCCTATCATACTGGCAATGCAGGATTAGACTGCACGAAGACAAAATTTCATGTGGTAAGCCAAACAAGGAGACACAGAAAGGAAGGGAAACTATAAACAATTCTATCCTAGGGTCAGGAAACTTTGGAAGAATCCTGTTCATGCAGGCTAACTACAGAATCCCATCAACACACAAGACTCCAGTGCCACTAATGCCTAACTAGACGCACTTTCTCCCTTCTCCAAAGTCGCTGCTGCGTTCAGCTATAGCAAGCCCCAAACAGGTTTTACTAGGTGGTTCTGAAAGAGGGTAGGGCCAGCACCCCCAGGAGATATGTTAGATATTGTAGTAGGTGGTGGCTATCAGAATTTAGTGGTCAGAGGTGGGAGTATAGATAATGCCAGGTAGCTCAGTTAGAGTGTTGTCCCAATACACCAAGGTTGCGGATTTGATGTCTGGTCAAGGCACATACAGGAATCAACCCAATAGCCCTAGCCGGCTTGGCTCAATATATAGAGCACTGGCCTGTGGAATGAAGGGTCCTGGGTTTGATTCTGGTCAAGGGCACATGCCCAGGTTGCAGGCTCAATCCCCAATAGGGCGGCATGTAGGAGGCAGCTGATCCATGGTTCTCTCTAATCATTGATGTTAGGGGGCAGAGATGGGAGTATAGATAATGCACACATTGCAGAATTGTTCCAGGTCCTTACCAACATTGGAGTGCCCCCCTCAAATATTCATATAGGTAAAAAGAACCTGTCAAGAACATCACCTTGCTGGTCATATAATCACAAAATATTTTTGCAAATTTTAGCTTGACTTAACTTTTCTGGGAAAGCAATAATTTGAAAATCAAAGAAATACTATATTAATTATTCAGATTCACCAAAGTAGTTTGTCACTTTGGAAAATCACACGACCAGCAGCAACACCATTCGTAGTGTTTAAGTTATACTGGTCTGAATTTCTACTTGTTGCCTTCACAGCGAATCTGTGCAGTGAGGCAAGCATCTGACTTCGTGCGTTCTTCTGGTACGCTCAAGCCCAGACATGTAAATGCTAAAATGCCCATTAGTTTATAAGACTCTATGTTCCTTTTCTTTTATATTACTTCTAAACCCTACTTGACTTATGGTTGAGAGACCTTTTTGGGAAAGAACCAGATAGTAAATATTTTAGGCTTTCTGGGTTGTGTTGGTCTGCTGCCTATTCTTTTTTTTTTTTTTTAAAGAAAAACAACACTTTAAAAAAGTAATAACTGTTATTAGCTCATGGGTTGTATAAAAACAGGCCTTGGGCTGTTTTCGGTTCACAAACTACAGAGCACTTATTATATGATGGTTTGGTTTTGTGTATATAAGTAGATTATACTGTCTATAGGGCAGTAAAAGGGACACATCCATATATTTAAGGAGTTTGGTTTAATAGTTGAGAATCACTGACCCATTTGCTGATTCCAACAAAAGGAAAATATAAAAATCACTGCAGGGAGGTCCTAGGACAAAAAGACAAAATGGCTGATCTAGTACCAGATGTGTCCGCTACTTCTTTTAGTATAATTACCAAGATCCCAAACTCTTCTTACCTGTGGCTCTGGTATCTCAAGTTCTCTCTGTAAGTCTTCTATCAGTGACACAACTCTTTCTCTATTATCTGGGCAATGTTCCCTCACCCAGGTCTCTATCTCTGTGGGCAAAATTGTTAGGAATTGCTCCAACACTAGAAGCTCCAGGATTTGCTCCTTAGAACGCAGCTTTGGCTTCAGCCATTGACAGCAAAGCTCCCAAAGTTTGTTGAAAGCTTCATGAGGCCCGGCTGCTTCTTTGTACTGGAACTGCCTAAAGCGCTGACGGAAGACTTCAGAGTCAGTATCATACTCTTGAAACACTGAGCCCTGATTCAAGGAGGCCTGGATTGCACAACCCAGGGCAACAGCCATTGCCCCCTTCCCGCAGTGTCCAATTTATCTGGGCTGAAAGTCTCAGTCTCCAATTCGTTTCTTTGGATATTTCTTGGGTGGAGGATCTAAAGCTGAGGAAAGGTCAAATGAGAAAGGAGAAAGAGCAGTGGTTAACAGGGCATTCTTATTTCTCTTAATTGCTCGCTTTTCAGCAAAGCTTCAAAGTGCAGATTGTAATAGTTTCAGTGGTTTTGAGAATCTGATGAAAGCAATGGACTCGGTTCCTAGAAAAAATACACATAACACTTCCAATTCTGCATCCAGTTTCAAAAAGTTCACTAAAACTTCAAGGCCATCCACGGGCCCTCTAGAATCGTTCTGTCCAATATGGTAGACAATAGTCCCATGTGGCAGTTTAAGTTTAAATTATTTCAATATAACAATTAAATTTCCTATTCATATTATTCACATTTCAAATGCTCAGTAGACACTGTTGCAGGAAGTTCTATTGAACAGCTCTTTTCTAGAATTCCTGGACCCAGAGCTAAGAATCTCTCCCCTTAAACTAACTCCTATACATCTGGTGGCCTATATCTCCACTCCTGGTCTAATAACAATTTTCCTGTGTTTCTGAATATAAGTCAGCCAAAGAAGAAATACGAGGGAGCAATACTTACAGTAGAGGTGAGGAAACCTGAAACTTCACCTAGCTTTGAGTAACCCCCAGTCACCTTCAATCACTGGCATCTTAAGGAGAGCCATGCCTTGCAAAGGCAGCAACTCATCAATCCCTCATTCTTCTCCACTTCAGGTATGTGTAGTTCAGCCAACATCACCATGAACTTCATCATGCAATGCATTACAAGTGGCTTTCTCATGAGAAAAATACACTACCCTGATGGCAGGCCATCAGGAATATGGTCTGCATTAATAATGAAGGACAGTTACCATGTTCAGCATGCTAAGTGCCAGGTGCTGTTCCAAGCCATTTAGACCTCACCCAAAGTCAGGAGGTGAGTACTAACATTATACTCTGAATATAGATGTGGGCGCTGAGGCTTGAGGCTTCAATGGACTGAATAGCATATCCCAGGACCCCATAGCAAATGCCAGAGAGAAATGGTGATTAGGTTAGAAACTATAGATTCCGGCAATTGCTCATGTCTAAAAACATCCAAATGTCCTTAGTGCAATCTCCAAGGTCACATAGGTGGTAACATACATGTCTCCAAAGATGTGAAGACTGGTACGTGCCTGTGTGCTATGGGTCCCCTCTGAATTTACCCACACAGCTCACATACCTGTCTTCTTTCCTGGATGCGATCAAGGGGAAAACAAAACAAACAAACAAACAAACAAACCCTCGAATTTCTCCCTGCCTGGTCATTCAAAAACTTCACTCTGTTCCCATTTCATCCCTGGGCTAGTTTCTTAAAGGACACCCAGCGCCTCTTTGTAGCATCCTCTTCATAAAATTGCTTTTGATGGATTCAATCGGATAGAAAGGGAACAGCAATATGCCCGGCCCAGAGACAGCTCTGCTCGCGAGAACTCATTGCTAGAAAGCTTCTATTACCTAAGGGTCTCTGGAGGGCATTCAGGAGCCCTAACTGTTCATTCTGGGGACCCACCTTTCACGTACCCCAGCGTCACAGCTGAGCAGCTCTTCCCTTACTGACCCAAACCTTACCCCACGTCTGCCACGGAATTGAGCCTCGGGTTTCCTCCCATCGCCCTTCCGGATGAAAACTGCACTCCCCCTCGGGGCTGATGGCTTCTCCGCACACCCTCCGGAATGAGCCCGCGCTCACGGGCCGTGGACAGAGAGGTGTGCGAAAGAGGCCCTGGGCGTCCAGAAGAGAGGACACTAGGGGAAATGATAGCGGGACAAATCCCTAAATGTCCAAAAGCCGGTTGAAAATCGAATGCTGGTGGCAAGGGCGCGGCCCCAGCGCTATTCCAGGCATAGATGTCTCGCTTCCTGAAGGGGCGACGCCAGCCCCAGAGGACCCCCGGGAAGGCCCAGCCGGGTCTCAAGGAACGGCAGCGGGGACCCAGGCGGGACAGGGGCCCGCCACCAGGTCAGGCCTGGAGGCTGCAAATATTTGTAGCTCAAACGGGAAGGGAGCCCCACTCCCCGCGCCCCAGGGACAGCCACGCCCTCCGGACGCACCCGGACTCACCGCCTGGGCGCCCACGGCTCTCCCAGCTCGCTTGGTGCAGTACCCAGTGCGCAGGCGTGGGGCCACGCAGCGGACTGCAACTCCCAGCAGGCCGCAGGCCACCCTTCCCTGCGGGTGGGAGGCTGGATAGAAGATTGCTGACGTTAGAGGGGCTGGAGCCTTTCTTTGGAAGGGATTCCACTTCCGGTCTTAGAGGCTTCTAAATCCCAGGGGGTTGGGTGGGGCCTGTCACGTTCTTGATCCTAGCCAGGGCTTCTCTCCCATCAGCTCAAGAATACTAGGAGCGGTTGGGAATGTAAACCAAAATAAATTTTAGACTGTAATAAAGAATAAAAGGCTTTTATTTGCCCCAGAAGGAGCTGCAGCTCAGGAGACACAGATTTAGATAGCAACTTCTATTTTGTTCCACTGAGACAAAGGGGAGGCTGTCTTTTATAGTGCAAGTTCTTGCTCAGGTTCTCAATTATGTCTGCTTTATGTAAATGAAGTATCCAAATATGGAGTTCTAAATGGATAGGGCAGTTATCAGTCCAACGGAAGAAAGAGGAAACCAGTGTTTTCCTGTAGTGGTTGACAGATGACATAAACAAACCAGGGAATATGCCAGAAGTTCAGAGTTTAGTCTGAACTCCCCTGGAGAACCCCCTGTCAGCAAATAGCTGGTAAGCTCTTATTATTTATTAATTTGGGCCCTGCGTTGACCATAGGAAGTTCATCTCAGCAGATAAATTCCTTCTTGGAGTCCACATTGCCTCCTGTAAATCTGTTATGATGTAGCCAGTGATTCTCAAACCTCTATATGTAGGATGAATTTCTAGGGAGAATTTGTTAAAAAATTATATTTCTGGGACCCATCCCAACACTCTGAGGCACTGGATCTCACCATAGCTCTAGAATTCACAGTACTGGATGACACTCCAACCAACTGAGCCACACGAACCAGAGCTAGAATTCCCATTTTAATAAGTTTTCCTTGTAACTCTGTTCTTTGGCTCACAGCTCATAATGGCCTTGGTCTAACTTTGTATTTTCTTCTCTTAAAGACCAGAGCTTCCACCTACCTAACCCTTTTATTCCTCTCACCTTACAGCTACCACCAGAGGGTTAGAAGGTTTTGAGGTTTGCCTGATGCCCCACCTCTATTGTCTTCCAATTGGTCCCTTGCTGGTCCCACTCCCGGAGTCAGATTTTTTCCGCCCAGGTGGTCAGTGATGAGTTGTAGGGCAGTCAGATGCTATGTTGTCATTTGGTAAAGTTGTCATCACTTTGGTTTGGAGCCAGTACTGTTGGTTTTTGGACACCAAACTTTAGTGCTGGTATTTCCTGTGTGAGAGCAGCATCCAGTCCTGCATGGGTTTAAGACAGAGAGTAGAGAGCTGTCTGCCATTGTGCCTTTCCATGGCAGGTGCATCACCTCTCTGAATCCACAGAAACCAAAGTATTGGAAACAGCTCCACCAGGGATAGAGTTGGGTTTATGGGCTGGGGCATGAAGCCTCGGCTGACTCCTGTACATCCTGTTTATTGTTGCAAGAGGTGCTAGAAGAAACTTTGCCTGCAGTTGAGGTTGATTTCAAAGCCAAAATGGTCCAGGAGTCTGACAATGGCCTGACCTGGGCTCCCAGGAGCAAAAAGGACTCCTGATTGTGAAAAACCAAAGATATTCCTGCACCTGGAGCCAGGAGCTGTCCCTGCTGACCAAAGGTCCAGCATGAAGGCTTCCTATCTGCAGTTCTGTGGGTTCTACCGCTGGCCCCTGGAGAAACTCTTAGGTGGCTCCTGGAGCTTTGCCATGGGTCAGCGGCTTTGGCCTGAGATGCACACAATGAAGCAGATCTTAGAGCTTCTGATGTTGGAGCAGTTTCTGACCTTCCTGTCACAAGAGAGCCATAGCAGGGTGCAGAGCTGTAAAGAAGCTGTGACTCTTAGAGTATGTGCAGAGAGAGCTTGTGAGACTGAGGGACTAGATGAGGAAGAGAGAGGTTTCACCTGTGGTTGGTTGATCCCAAAGCCTGTGACATCACAGACTCTTATTTCCCCACTCAGATTATCTTGATTGCCCTGAGTAGACCTTAAATGGCCAAGTGACATTTTGTAGTTTAGTCTGGAACTTTCATTCTCCAGATTTCCCACCAAGCACACAATGAATAGTGAAGGGTGCCTGTTTCCATGGGAGGCAGAGTTGCTGCTGCAATAATTAGTGTTAGCTCTGGAGTTAGATCAAAGGGGTTCAAATCCTGTCTCTGCTGGCTGCCCACTAGCTATGTGACTTTTGGCAAATTATTATTCCTCCTTGGGACTCAATTTTCCCCTGGTAAAATGGCTTCCAGGATTATTTTGACGATTAGAGGGAGAGTAACCTATATATTTTGATCACACTCTGGAAGGTAGTGCTTAAAACTGTTAGCTGCCGTTATATTAAGGTTAGCAGTCTGGTCTCATCTTCAGAGCTGGGTCTTAATGGAAAAAACAGTTTGGCACTGAGGCTTTGAGGTCAGTGCCCCCAATTTAGCTTATCCAGAAATGAGAAATGGAAGTATTTGGAAAGGTGGGGAGTGAAAGAGGAATGAAGTACATCAGAAGATCTACAGGGTAAAGTGTGTACTGGCAAAGACCCTGTCTCCACACCTTCCACATACAATCACCTACACACATTTTTGCTCACGGGCATGGTGTCAAAAACCCCTTCTAGTTTAAACCATCCTTTTATCTTCTTGGGTCCAACTGGTTTCCTGTTGAAGGTTTACCCTCAGATTCCCTTAATAATCTCCCTTTTTCTGCTGGGCCCTGTTATGATGATGAGTGATGGCAGGTTGGCTCCAGGTTGCAAATAATGGGCTGGGCCCTAGCTGGTTTGACTCAGTGGATAGAGCGTTGGCCTGCAAACTGAAGGGTCCCAGGTTCAATTCCAGGTTGGGGACTCAATCCCCAGTAGGGGGCGTGCAGAAGACAGGCAATTAGTGAATCTCTCTTATTGATGTTTCTCCCTTCCTCTCTCTGAAATAAATAAAAATATTTTTTAAATAATGGGCTGGGAATAGAAGTGCTTTTGGAGAAGGCTTTGCCTCAGGAAACTGCATGAAAATTACTGAGCTTCAAGCTGGAGCCCAGGGACACTCAGGAAAGCTGTGAATTCTAGAGTAGTTGCTACTTCTTGCTCACCAGGTCCAATCAGCTTATCATCAACAATGTACTTTGAGGTGTCTTGTAGAAGGGAAAATTGATCAAGATCCTCACAACCTGGTGTCAGGATGGCCGAGTGGTCTAAGACGCCAGACTCAAGAAACCTCAGAGGGAAGATAGGGGAGGGCGGGGGTAAGGAGAAGAGATCAACCAGAAGACTTATATGCAAGCCTATAGGCCTAACCAATGGACACAGACAACAGGGGGCGGTGAGGGCATGAGTGGGGAGGGTGGGGGGAATGTGGGGATAAGGACACATATGTAATAATGTAATAACTTAATAAAGAAATTTAAAAAAATATCTTCACAAACTAAATTATGACATAGGGCTGGAAAGTTGATATATCTCTGATGTAGGACACTTCAAAGCAAACTGCTTCTGGTGGTTAGACAAACAGTGAGAAAAAACCAATTGCAAGATCAATAGCTGCATAACAAATACCAATGTATGTGTTCATTTGCTCAAGTAATGAAATCACATCTACAATAGTAGGTGCAATTAGAATCACCACCTGGCTAAGTTTATAATAAACTACTGTCATCCTCCAAGATCCACCTGTTTTCTACACAGGCTATGTGAGTTGAATGAGAATGTAGTGGGAATCACCATCCTGCATGTTTCTGGTTCTAAATGGCATCACTAGACTCAGAAATCCCTCCAGGAATGTGGTATTGCCTTTGGTTTACTATTTTCTTAGGTAAAGGAAATTCTAGTAGTTTCCACTTGGCCTTTCTCACCATAATATCTTTCACCCCACAGGTCAGGGAACCAATGTGGGCATTCTAGCAGTTGCTGAGCATATCTATTCCAAATATACATTCTGGAATTGGGGAAATAACCATTGGATGAGTTTAGATGCTTAATGGACCCCCTGTGAAACAGACCTGATCTAAAACTCCATTGATCCCTTGACCTACATAAACCGCCACTCTGACTGGTAGACCCAAGAAACACTTTGAGTCTCCTGGAATTAGTGTCAATCCAGAAGCAGTGCTCAATACTCTCTGAAAAGTTTGATTATTTTCCCCCCAATGCACAATCAACCTGCTAAAAAGCCATATGTCCCTTTGGTAAATCCTGGCAGAAAGATTTACAGTATATATTTTTGGCAGTATGGAGGGGGTCCTTCCTTGAGAGACCTGGACTCCCCCCTTTCCTTTTTCCTGGATGCAAGAATGGTTTAATGTATGCAAATCAGTCAATGTGATACACCACATTAATACAATGACAGAAAAATATCCTATGATTATTTCAAAAGACACAGAAAAAGCATTTGATGGAACTCAATCTGTTCATGATAAAAATTCTTAATAAAATGGGTACAGAACATACCTCAATATAATAAAAGCCATACATGACATGCCTAGAGCTAACATCATACTCAATGGAGAAACAATGAAAGCTTTTTTTTAAAGATCAAAACAAGACAAGGGTGCTCACTCACCACTCTTTCTCAACACAGACCATAAATTTCTAGCCAAAGCAACCAGGTAGAAAAGAGAAATAAAAGGCAGCAGAACAAATAAAAGGAAGAAGTAAAATAGTTTCTACTTGAAGATGACATAATTTCATAGAGAGAAAATTCTAAAGAATCCACTAAAAACTATTCAATCTAATCAACAAATTCAATAAAGTTGCAGCATACAAAATTAACATACAAAATCAGTGGCATTCCTATACACTAACAATAATTTATATAAAAAGAAATAAAGAAAACAATCCCATTTACAATAGTATGGAAAACAATATAAAATACTTAGAAATAAATTTAACCAAGGAGGTTAAAGATCTCCACACTGAAAATTACATAACAGTGATAAAAGAAATTGAAGACACAAATAAATGAAAAGATATCCCATGTTCATGGATTGAAAGAATAACATTATTAAAATATCCGTACTACGCAAAGTCATTTATAGATTTAATGCAATCCCTGTCAAAATCCCAGTGGCATTTTCTACAGAAGCATAAAAACAATCTTAAAATTTATATAAAACTACAAATGTGCCCAAATAGCCAAACCAAT
Organism: Murina feae; assembly: GCA_004026665.1. Taxonomy (NCBI): domain Eukaryota; kingdom Metazoa; phylum Chordata; class Mammalia; order Chiroptera; family Vespertilionidae; genus Murina; species Murina feae. The sequence goes on from PVJC01019314.1 coordinate 23,747, forward strand.
CCTAAGAAGAATAAATCAGGAGGCATCACACTTCATGATTTCAAGTTAAATTATAAAGCCATAGTAATGTCAGACCAGAAATCTTAAAACTCCTATAATAAAAATAGCAGCCAATCAATGTGTCTCTCTCATTGATGTTCCTCTCCCCACCCCCCCCTCTCTCTCCTTCCGCTTTCTGAATTGAATAAAAACAGTTTTTTAAAAGCTTCTTGACAAGGTCTTGACAATGACATTTTAGATGATACTGTCAAGCCCCCTGAGGGTTGGGCTGTAAAGCAGACATTCAGGTTGGCAAGACAACTCTATCCATCCTTGATGACTTGCAAAATCCAAGAAGGCTAAATTCTGATTTATCCTACAAAACTGTTCACTATTTGCCAGGAGCAATGTCAGAGTAGTCCTTTAGCACTCCAGCCATGTGTTCATTATGAGTTGTAAATCATCTGGAGTTTTTGTTTTTGTTTGTTTTTGTTTTTGTTTTTTTTTCTGTGAAGCAGGATTTTTTCTTCTCTGAATAGGGGCTACTTTCTTTGGTCCATATTCCTACATTGAAGAAATACCCTGTTGCTTCAGCTATTTTCCAAATTTCTCCTCATGCATTGAATCCACAGTGACACTCCTCCACAGTTTCTGAAACTCTTTATCCACAGAAAATTGACAGCTTTTATCATTGAAGAAAAGAATTTTCTTCTTATCAGGATGATTTACAGATAATATCTCGTCCCCTAAAGCCTTGACAGCTTTCTGGGAATTGGGAAGTCCTTCCTCTATGTCTTCTAAAAGAATTCCACCTAAGCCTTGCTGGTCATGCTTATCTAAGAGCATAAACAGAGCCTTCTTATCGTTTAAGTTGTACTTGGTTTTGAAGGCATACTTCCCATCTATTATTTCAATTTTGGGATTATTGATTAATGTCTCAGACATTAGCCATTGTTTCTGCTTGAGTCCAATATCTAAATGTTGTGTTTCATCCAAAATTTCTTCTAAAGTTAGAGGATGTGTATCTCCTCCCCGATGATGCGTCAGTCTCTATTCAGCCTCCAACTTTCGGTCCTCAGGTATCAGGGTTCTCTCCTGCAAGTTTTCTGTTGATTATTCAGGAAGTTTTTCTGTATTTTAGTTGTAATTCCAGTTTGTTCCTAGGAGCATGAACATGCAGCATACACTTACTCTGCCACCATTTTTAACCTCCCTGGTCTCCCCTTTCATTCAAGGGGTTCTAAGTCTGTAAACTGGCTCAAGTCTTAACAATTTATTTGGGGCCATATATCTCTGTTTTGGTGATTTAAATTAACCTTCAGTGGACTTGACCTAGGATTTTTTACTTATACAGTTGAAGTAGACTACCCATCTATTTCTCTTCAAGGGACACGACCTACTAACCAATGACATTAGTCTTTGTAAATCAGACTGTTCTCATTACTTCTTTGACTTTGCTGTCTATTACACTAACTATGCTTACCTTGTTTTTTGTCGATTAAGTGCCCTCACTTGGCCCTTGTTGCCCTGGGATCCATTGCATTTAAAGATACTGGTTCAGTGGCAGTAATTACGACTATAATTTCTGACCTATAGAGAAGAGTGAGCACAGAGCTCTTCAAAGTTGTTGGGACCCTCCTCAAAAATGTGTTTCTCAGTCATGAAAGGTATGTCCTCCCGGGGTGGGTGAACAGGTCTTACATGATAAATCCACTTTTATGTTCTAGTCTCCTTAAGCTTTCAGATACAGTATATAAAGGAATTCTAGCATTTTAAATTTGTTTAATGTAGACCACATTTTGGTCCATGTTTCAACCAACCAAGAAAAGTGATAGCACCTTTTCTAACCCATTGAGCTGCACTTTTGAGTTCAGAATCTCTGTTTACTGGGCCCATATTTATATATTCAGCCCAATCCAACTTTATGTTCTTCACATTGTTATCTCATACTCTCAATATTAGTTTCCACATAAATTCCCTAGATTTTTGTCTGTATAAATTGGAAAAATCACACAGTTCTTTTGATGTGTAGTGTTCCTTCTCATGGATCACACTTTGTACTTCACATTTGGGAGCCTGCTAGGACTTAAGACTAGTCAAGAAGCAAAGACAAGTGTTGGGTAGATTATGAGGACAATCAGCAATGTTTGTTTGGAAGTAAACTACCTCAGGGGAAGCTATTAAAGGTTTTTAGGCACAACAGGTTTAACCTCTCCAGACAGGTGTGGAAGGGCTGCTTCTATTGGCAGAGAAGATTCAGCAGAATTTAGGGGTTCACTGTCCCCAGCTTGACTGGGATCTGTCCATATGTCCCCATGCCAACATTCAAGATCTAATTTTTTTCCAATCAATGCCCTTACTTTGACAGAAGACACCCTATGAAGTTTGGGATTTAATTTACATTGTAATTTAGCCACTGGCTGGATGATAGTCCGGGTTTAGTTTTCAGAAACCTCTGCACTGTGGCTACCCCATGGTTACTATATTTTTCAGTTATGTGATTCTCATTCAGTTCTTTTCTATATATTCTATGTGTTTTCTGAGATTTTATATTTTTTCCAAGATAATTTGTAATTATTTTTATGGTGGCTGCTTTAAAATTCTTGTCAGAGAATTCTGATATCTGAATTATCTCAGTGCTAGGGCCAGTCTGTTGTCGTTTCTCATTTGAGTTGTGACCTTCCTGGTTCTTTGTATGATTTTATTGTATCCTGCACATTTTGGATATTGTTAGGAGACACTTCTTTCTTTCTTTTTATTTATTTATTTATTTTACTTTAGCAGGCAGTCCCCCTTCTTAGGTTTGGCATGCAGCCCTGGCCTACTATTGTGCACTATGGTTGTAATGACAGTATGCTTTTCAGAGATTATGTGGTGCTCTATTGGTATGCTTGGTTTATAGCATGTCTTCCCTGATGATGATGCTGGGGGGGTGAAAGGAGCTTTCCTAGGCCTGAGTATCCAGTGGTGGAGGAAGGGGTTCTGTTAACTCCAGCAAGAAGAATGTTTCCTGTGTTGGGTGCTGCTGGAGGCAGGAGTCCTGCTATTAGGGGGTGGTGAACATTGTCTGGGCCTGGAACTTATGGTCTGATTTCCTTTGCTGGAGACTCCCATCAGCAAAGTGTCTCTGGGTGGTGGAGAGCATTCCCAGGGTCAATGGTTAAGGAGAGATTTCCTGAACCAGGAACCCTTCTGAGACACAGTCCAGGAAGGGACAGGAGAGCCCAGCTCCCTGGGGGTCTGCCTTACCATCACTTTGTGGTTCTTGTCCCCATCAATCCTTCTCTTATTTGCCCTCTCTTTAGCAGGGAGGAGTGGACATGGCGAAGCTCTTTTCTGTTTGTTTTGTTGGTTCTTGAATACAGGACAATTCTTAAGTGTTCTTGACCTTGTGGAAGAATTACAGTTGTGAATCTACTGTGCCATACACACCAAGACCTATCTAACCACTACAAAAAAAGTTGCAGTGGGCAAATATTTAGGGACTAAGGGCCCAGTGCACAAAAATGCGTGTACTCGGGGGTGGGGGGGGTGTTCCTCAGCCTGGCCTGTGCCCTGGCCAGCCTGGGTGAGGGGCTGATGGCTGTTCGCAGGCTGGCCAAGCCCTCCAGTGGGAACCCTCACCCCATGGGGGTGTGGCCAGCCTGGGTGAGAGGCTGAGGGCCATTTTCAGGCTGCCCACAGCTCCCATTGACCCAATGTCCCAGTGAGGCTAGCTGAAATCTGGTTTCTGGGGTTTATTTATCTTCTATAATTGAAACTTTGTTGCTTTGAGCGGAGGCCTAGGCAGGCAAGGAAGCCTCCTGTTTGCTTCAGCTAGGTAGCTTTTATAATTGAAACATTATTGCCTTGAGCAGAGGCTACAGCGGGCCTAGGCAGGCAGTTTCCTCCATCGCTGGTGCAATGGAAGTCTCCTGTTTGCTCTAGCTCCGTGGCTTCCAGCCACCATCTTGGCTGGGTTAATTTGCATACAGCCACTTTGATTGGCTGGTGGATATGGCTTGGCTGGTGGGCATGGCTTAGGTGTAACAGAGTGAGGGTCAATTTGCATATTACTCTTTTATTAGATTAGATGTGAAACCAAGAGTTTTCCTTCCCGCAAGCTGAGGAATCCTCTTCAACAGAAGAATTACAAAAAGCAGCATCCAATCAAGGTGTAGCTTTGGATTTCTAAAACAGATTTTGGAAGCCCACTGCATAGACCTTAGTTTTTAAAGCTAATGTTTTTATTTGCGAGAGCTGAGTTTTGTTAAAAGAAAGAAGTATCTGCAGACCCTCAGATAGCCAAAGCTTAGAGCTCAGAGACTAGATATATGCATTTTTTAGGCATAGATAAGTAGGACCTAGGATAGGATAAAGTGTTTGCTTGTCTCCCAGAAGAGGGAATAAGGCACTTCTAGGGCTAGGGATGGGGCTGGACACAGTATCAGTATGTGCTGTTAAGCAGGCTGTGCACTGCACAACTCCAAGGTGCATCACATGTGAATGGGTTCACTTTAATTATAGAGTGCACAACCTGTATAACTGTATGAAATGACCCTGGAAAGAGGCTTGGAAAGGAATGAGAGAGTATTGAGACAGTAAATGTGAAAGATTGGGAATCCCAGAGCAGAATTGAACCTGGCCCTACATTCTACCTGTATTTCTGGGAGGGACACACGCTATCAATGCCTCACACCAGCAGCAGAAGTCAAGAGGAGGTCAGAAATTTAGCTCTTACTCTTTGAGACATTGTGGAGGAATCTGGAGAGTATTATGCTAAGCAAAATAAGCCAGTCAGAGAAAGACTAGTATCACATGATCCCACTCATATGTGGAATGTAATGAACAAAATAAACTGATGAACAAAATAGATCCAGAGACATAAAAGCATGGAACAGACTGATGAATCTCAGAAGGAATATGGGGGTGGGTGAGAAGAGATCAACCAAAGAACTTGTATGCATATATGCATAACCATGAACACAGACAATAGGGTGATGAAGGTCTGAGGTTGGGGGGTGGAGGCAGGTTAGAAGAGGTCAATGGGGAGATAAAGGAGTCATATGTAATGCTTTCAATAATAAAGATTTATAAACACATAAATAAATACATAAAATAAAATGAGCCTTGGCATTTAGGGAGGAGAGATCCTGAGACAGTACCTTTGAACTCCTGAGGGCTTATGAATAGCATGAGTGAGTTTCAGGTATAGGCTCAGAAAGAGACTCCATATAAATGCTGAGAGGACTGTTAACAAAACAAGGCCTGTAACTTGGAAGAAGATGCCCCAGAGTGTACAACTATACTGGTTAGAGGCCATGGCAGCATCCATCAGCACTGGCACCAGATGCTAATGTATGCCAAAGGCCAGGAAGGATCAGTTACACCCATCCACCAAATATATGAGGGGTAGGAATCACAAACGCCCAAAGACTAAGAGAGGTGAGAGGGAAAAGAGGACAGGTCCTTGTTGTAGTCATCTGTAGCTAAATACTTTCTTGGGGAAGAAGCAGAGGGGAAAGAAGAGTGAGAAGCAGAAGAGGAGGGGGAAGCAGAGAAAGTAATGATTTGGTAGGGATAAAGGAGAAGGGGAGGGAAAGAAGGAGAAAAGCAAGGGGAGATGTGGAGGAAGAATGAAGAAGAGGGGGTTGAGGACTAGGAGGGAAAAGGAAAGGGGGAAAAGTAAGAAGGGGACAGGGTCATGGGGGAGTATATATAAGAGGGGAAAGCAACCCTTATAAGGATATTGGATTTTAAATCTACATAATTGAAATGCAGAACAAAATAAATAATTAATTGCACAAGAGAGATTAAGTCGTTTTTTTAAAAAATTAAATCTTTATTGTTCAGATTATTACAGTTGTTTCTCTTTTCCCCCATAGCTTCCCTCCACCAAGTTCCCACCCCACCCTCTGCCATTAGCCCCCCCTGCCACTGTACTCATCCATAGGTGTACGATTTTTGTCCAGTCTCTTCCTCCACCCCCACACCCTTTCCCCCCCCAAGAATTGTCAGTCCACTCCCTTTCTATGCCTCTGATTCTATTATATTCACCAGTTTCTTCTGTTCACCAGATTATTTATTCACTTGATTTTTAGATTCACTTGTTGATAGACATGTATTTGTTGTTCATAATTTTTATCTTTACTTTTTTTTCTTCTTCCTCTTCTTAAAGGATACCTTTCAGCATTTCATATAATACTGGTTGGGTGGTGATGAACTCCTTTAGTGTTTTCTTGTCTGTAAAGCTCTTTATCTTCAATTCTGAATGATAGGTTTGCTGGGTAAAGTAATCTTGGTTGTAGGTTCTTGCTATTCATCACTTTGAATATTTCTTGCCACTCCCTTCTGGCCTGCATAGTTTGTGTTGAGAAATCAGCTTACAATCTTATGGGTACACCCCTGTAGGTAACTAACTGTTTTTCTCTTATTGCTTTTATTTATTTTTTTTGTTTTGTTTTTTTTTTTATTTTTTTTTAATTTATTTTTATTGTTCAGATTATTACAGTTGTTCCTCTTTTTTCCCCCATAGCTCCCCTCCTCCCAATTCCCACCCCAACCTCTGACCTTGCCCCCCCCATTGTCCTCATCCATAGGTGTACAATTATTGTCCAGTCTCTTCACGCATCCCCAACACCCTTAACCCCCAAAAATTGTC
>PVJC01019315.1:0-30360 GCA_004026665.1 Murina feae
GATTCAAGAAATCCAATAAACCCTAAACAGAATAAACAAACCCATCAAAATATGCAAAATAACCTAGAACATCAAAATAAAACTATGGAGAACAATAGGTAAACAATATTAAAAGAAGCCAGAGAAATAAAGGCCACCTTCAAAGGTAACAAGGACAATAATGTAATCCAAAATAGTGCACTGAAAGAAAATAACTTCCAATCTTAAATTATATACCTTGTGAAAATAGCCTTGAAGAATAAAGGTGAAATAAAGACACTTACAGACCAAAACCAAAATTGAGTTAGCCAACTGCAGACCTAGACTGAAGGAAATTTAAATGTTGTACATTACACAAAAGGAAAATGATCCCAGATGGAAGGTGTGAGATACAAAAAAGAATGAAGAGCAAAGAAGATGGTAACAGGTCTAAATAAATATTGGCTATATAAACCAAAGAAATATCTTGAAAAATTAAGAGAATTCAAATATACAATCCTATATAATAAAAGGGTAATATGCAAATTTATTCTAATAAGAGAATGACTGTGAATGACTGGTCACTATGACACACACTGACCACCAGGGGCAGACACTAAATGCAGGAGCTACCCCTGGTGGTCAGTGCACTCCCACAGGGGGAGCTCTGCTCAGCTACAAGCCAGGCTGATGGCTGCCAGTACAGCGGTGGTGGTGGGAGCCTCTCCCGCCTCCTCACAGCACTATGGATGTCCAACTGCAGCTTAGGCCTGCTCCCCGCTGGCAAGTGGACATCCCCCAAGGGCTCCCAGGCTGCCAGAGGGATGTCTGACTGCCAGCTTAGGCCCATTCCCCTGGGGAGCAGGCCTAAGCCAGAAGATGGATATCCCACGAGGGGTCCCAGACTTCAAGAGGTCAAGAGGGCACAGGCTGGGCTGAGGGACCCCCCCCCACCCCCAAGTGCACAAATTTTTGTGCACCAGGCCTCTAGTAGGATTATAAATTAGAAGGGAACAACAGAGTTAAAGTGTACTAAAGTTTTATATTGTTCATCAAAAAATTAAAGATAACAATTAAGCTTAAACTTTAAATGAATCTCAAATAATTTTATTGAATGAAAGAAGCCCTACAGAATACTTTATGATTCCCATATTTAAAAATTCTGGAAATACTAAGGTATTAAAGAACAGGGGGAGATGAGAAAAACTTTGAGATAGTGGATATATCATTGTCTTGAATGTAGTGAAGATTTAATGAGAAAGTATTTAATATGTGCACTTTATTTTATAATATGAAAATTAAATCTCTAGAATGTTGTTTTTAAAAGAAAAGGTGTGAATATAGTTAAAACAGTACTTGAGAGCAAAATTTATCATCTTCAAAATACATGTCAAGAATATTTCTGGGTTTTAATCAACTGGTGGAGATTTAGCCAGAGCTGGAAATCCAGGATACCAAATGTTTGTTTTGTTTTGTATGGAAGAATAGCAGTGAGTGGTAAATGGCTGAAAATGAAAGATAAGTTTTGATTTAGAGAGAAAATGTGTTTTAGAGAGTTGGACATACTCAGGTCCAAAATCTGAGGGGAAATAATCAAGGCTGAAATATTTTTGTATCTCCCACATTGTCTGAGACAACGCTTGTCATATAAATAAGAGCTCTTTTAACAAGCATCCACTTAACCAATCACATGCTCCAATTCTTCTGCAGAGCACACCCATGCCCTAAATGTTTATTGGTAATAGGCAACTCTCCAATATGTTCAGGTACTTACTCATCTCATTGTCCTCTCACTGAGCTATACACTTCACAAGTTAATTGTGTATGCTTCCCAACCTCTCTTGTGATGGCTACACTTCTTTTGCAATTATTTAATTTAATTTAATATTATGTAAACTAATGAAAATTGTGAATGAAAAAAGTCTTTTCCTATATAAACTAAGTTGCATGTTGTTGAAAGACTCAATGAAAGTGAACAAATTAATGTTGTAACTGATGCAATTCAATAATGAAATCTTGGAAATAAAAACAAAAATTCGGATGTCTTTAAGCTTTTATTTCACTTTAAAGAAATGAAAACTGAAAAGACAGGACAGACTGTAGACCCTCACAGAAAGAAAGGCTGTACACCGAAATATTGGTGCATAATTTTATTGTTCGTTAACATAAAATGTTTGAAATCTGCATATATGTTTTATTATTATTATTCCCCAAGTTAAGTGACTTTTTAATTAACAACAAGCTACATCTGGTTCCAGCTACATCGACATGGGCTTTCACTGTAGTTTTCTACATTCAAATGATAAATTTTATTCTAGTTCTATAGTATAGCTGGGGTGGTACAATGCTGTTGACTTGCTACAAAGTAAATGCACAAATTCTAACTGACAGAAGAATCAGGACTCTGAAGGTTCTAAATAAAGCAAAATGTTCTATCTGATGATGCTACACTATGAAACAGACTGTACTGACTGCTGGCTGAAATATCTCTGCCATTATCCTCATTGAAGGAGCATGAAGAAAGATCTTACTCCTTATACAGGAGATAAAGAGGACACTGTTAAGAACTGCCAGCAGAATCTCAATTGTCGAATTTACACAAAAGGGAATTTTAGCTTCCAAGAGATTTTGAATGATGAGAAAATTATACAGAAACAGGAGATCATCAGAACATAACTTGGTAGGGAAATGCTGAAAAATGAAAATAGATCCAATGTACAAAAGTAAACATCCTAGCCCTAACCGGTTTGGCTCGGGGGATAGAGTGTCAGCCTGTGGACTGAAGGGTCCCAGGTTCAATTCCAGTCAAGGGCATGTACTTTGGTTGCGGGCACATTCCCAGTGTGGGGCGTGCAGGAGGCAGCTGATTGATGTTTCTCTCTCACTGACGTTTCTAACTCTCTATCCCTCTTCCTTCCACTCTGTAAAAAATCAATAACAGATACAGAGGCAGAGCAGCATCAAACAGACTGTCAAATTACAGCAACAAAGACAGGGAGGGTTGGGGAGGGGGTAATAGATCAACCAAAGGACTTTTATGCATGCATTTAAGCATAACCAATGGACATAAAACACTGGGGGGTAGGGGAGGTTGGGGGAAGGGCAGGGGGAAAAAAAGAGAGATATGTACTAATCTTTGTAATACTTTATGTAATAAAAAAGGAAAAAAATTAATAAAATATATATTTTTAAAAAGTAAACATCCTATATAATAAAAGCTAATATGCAAATTGTCCCCTCGACAGGGAGTTTGACCAGGGGCGGGGCTGGCTGGCCAACCTCCTGTGGCCCCTCCCCCCAGCCAGCCCTGCCCTCGATCACCCCTCCACCCCGATTGGGGGGGCTGGCTGGCCAACTGCCCACAGCCCCTCCCCCAGCTAGCCCTCCCCTTGATTGGCCCCCTCACTCCGATTGGGGACAGAGCCAACCGGCCAGCCTCCTGCGTCCCCTCCCCCCGGCTGGCCCAGCTCCGATCAGTCCCAATCGGAGCAGGCCAGCTGGATCCCACCTGTGCAGGAATTCATGCACTGGGCCTCTAGTGATTAAATAAGGTACAGCATTTTTTTTCTGGCCCACAAACCAACAGATCTACTTGTCCACAGAAATTTTGAGTGTTTAAATTTTGAGACCTATTGGATAAAAAGAAAAAGAGTTTTCCCAATGCAGTGTTGATTGTATTATGATGCAACTAAATATCCCATATCAGAGTTATGCTTTCTTTCCACATCTATATCAATATACACAGCCACACAGAAATAACCATGGCAGATACAAAGCATGTTCATGCACACACACACACAAATGCAAAAGAAATATACTAGTACTCCCCCTAGAGGGGCAGATCATTATCCTTTTAATGGTAAAGGCTCTACTGAGATGTTAGAAATGATCACAAATAAGCTATAAATGATAGAGAAGGGAGATCGAAGCTACACAACAAAGACAATCATTTGATAGAATTTCAGAAATACAAATATTCCAAGGACTATCAGGTAAGATTAAAGTCCAGGGCCTGGAGTCAAGATAAAAATGAGAAGAAAAAGTTACTTGGCTTCAGAGGCTGTAAAATACTGTATTGCTTATATGAAAAATGAAGGGCTGAATCTGAGGTTAAGTATGTCCAGGATCCAAGGCTGTATTTGTTGTTTTAAGCGCTATAAATAAAATAGCTTTTCCCCCCAGTGTATGCTGAATATCAGAAAATAATGAAACATTTGTCTGTTAAAGCAATATACTCCTAAAGGAGAAGTACTCTGCCCTAGCCCATTTGGCTCAGTAGATAGAGCATCAGCCCACAGACTGACAGGTCCAAGGTTCAATTCTGGTCAAGGGCATATACCTTAGCTGCAGTTTTCCCAGCCCTGGTCAGGATGCATGCAAAAGGCAACCAATTGATGTGTCTCGCTCACATCGATGTTTCTCTCTGTCTCTCCCTCTCCTTTTCACTCTAAAATTCAATGAAAAATTATCATCGGATGAGGATTAACAAAAATATTAAACAAACAAACAAATAAATAAGAAGTACTTTGTGAGTCATTCCTGACAAATAGGACTGATGAGCATCCAAACATCTCTGGAGTGAACTACCCAGAGATCAGGCTCAAAAAAGCCCAAAGAAGTTATAAAACCATTCAGTTGGCAGTAGAGAAACTGGGTAGCTCAAGAAATTTCCCCAGATTAGAGAGGGTGCAGGCTGGGCTGAGGGGACACCCCCGCCCCCCGTGCATGAATTTCATGCACTGGGCCTCTTGTTTAAAATATAATCTAAATGTTGTTAAATTTTTAAAAATCTAAACTACCTTCATACTTTTTAGATTCATTTTTCCAGATAAGTCTTAATCAAAAGAAGTTTTTCCTTATTTACAATAAGTTTGTTCCTGGTTTTAAGTAGATGCACATTAGGTAGTCATTTCATCCTTAGCTGATCAAGTCTTATGGTACTTGCTGAACTGATTATTTGTCCAATAACATTACTAGCTCACCATCACAAGGAGGTTTATGTCAAGGGTGTATCTCTAGACATGCATGTGCAAGAAAGGCAGGCTGCATTTTACAGCTGAACAAATCTATCAGAGATGGAGTACTGAGTAGCAAAAGCTCACCTGACTTCACAGGATGTACATTATTCTCTCACACTTGATGCATCCTACCCTTGGTTGGTTATTTCCCTATGCTAGTCCTTAAGTAGGGAACAGTGAGCATTTGAGAGGGAAAGAACATGGTTCCTTGATAAAATCACTTATTTAACAAATAAGTGCCAACAAATTGAAACTTTGGAAATAGCCTTCTCTAAAACATCTTGTTACATGTTTTAGATATTAACTTGTTTTTGTTGTATAATCATTTTATTTGGATTTTTTTGCAGTTATTGCAGGTAAAAGCATCCTAACATATATATACCATATAACATATTGGTAATACTTTTGGAGGCACAAAAGCATTATAGAAGATTATAATCTAGCTGTAGAGGAAAACTGATAAACTTGAAAATCAAATGTACAGCATATTTTAGATGAACCCTAAGTGTATTAAGAAGAATATGCTCAAGTAATTAAAAAGATAAGGCATTCAAATAATATTTAACTAAAAGTTAAGAATACCACATAGAAACACCTTACATCAAGTATTTAAGAGTTAGAAGATCTTAGAAATTTAGCTGGAAAAGTCACAATGTAAATAAACATAACCTCAAGGATTTCAGCCATGGATAAAAACAAGACAAAAAACACTAATAACAAAACAAAACAATGATGCCACTGAAAAATTACTACAGTGAACTGGAAGCTGGAGTATATACTATCATATCTTAAAACAATTAAGGGTGTAAAGGATGAGAAAATAAAGGGGATGAAAGTATGAGACCCAGATTCTAGATGTGGGGCAAGAAACTAGGAGAGAAAGTAATTACACAGCATCAGAACAATCAGAACAGCACAAACTGCAACAGTGGGTAAATGCAAGAGGAAAAGATGATGGCCGCCTTTCGGGGACTCTGACATCCAGTTTCCCGGCCATTGGAACATGAGCTTCCCTCGGTTACAGAAGTGAAACCTGCAGGTAAGGAGCCCAAGAAGAGCAGACCTGAAAACCTTTAGATGGCTCTGACTTTGAAAAACATTTTAACATTCATTCACTCATTTCATTCCCATCACAAGCCTTCAGCGAGGCAAGAGGTATTATTAATGCCACTTTACAGGTGGAATAAAGGGTCCTAAACATAACAGACCATCTTAAATAGTATAATAAATTTAAATGTTTAATAAATATTTTTTCAAAATTGAGAAAGATTCACTTCCACTTGAAAGCTCTTTTATTTTTGCTGTCATTTTTTTTTTTATTTGACAATCTAATGGAAAATACATCAGTGCCTCAACTAAATACAGTAGACAGGTATTGCATGTTTTAAAAATTCCTGTGGCACACAGGTTTAAAATTACTGGTATAGTGCATTGCAATCTTATTTTGTTTTGGTATTTTTTTGTTTGTTTGGAAAGTTCTGTTTTTTGTGGTTTTTTTTTTAACTTTATTGTTGAGAGTATTACAGATGTCTCCCCTCCAACAGGTTCCTGCCTCACCCCAGGCCTTCACTACCCTATTGTCTGTGTCCATAGGTAATGCACACATGCATATAAGATCTTTGGTTAATATCTTCCCAACCTTTCCCCCCTTTCCTCTTAGATAATGTCAATCTGTTCTGTTTCCATACCTCTAGTTCTATTTTATTCATTAGTTTATTTTGATCATTAGATTCTTGTTCATTTATTTTGATTTTTAGATACAATTGTTGATAGATACATATTCATTGTTCACACTGGAGGCCCAGTGTACAAAAATTTGTGCACTTGGGGAGGGGGTCCCTCAGCCCAGCCTGTGCCCTCTCACAATCTGGGACCACTCGGGAGATGTCCACCTGCTGGCTTAGACCCGCTCCTCAGGGAATCGGTCCTAGGCTGGCAGTCAGACATCCTTCTGGCAGCCCAGAGGCCCTCAGGGGATGTCCACTTGCCAGCAGGGAGCAGGCCTAAGCTGCAGTCGGACACCCTTAGCGCTGCTGAGGAGACAGGAAAGGCTCCCACCACCACTGCTGTACTGGCAGCCATCAGGCTGGCTTGTGGCTGAGCAGAGCTCCCCCTGTGGGAGTGCACTGACGCTCCCACATTGAGCATCCTGCATTGAGCGTCTGCCCCCTGGTGGTCAGTGTGTGTCATAGTGACCAGTCATTCCCAGTGGTTCTGCTGTTAGGATCAATTACCCTTTTATTATATATGATTTTTTATCCTCTTCTTCCTCCTTCCTCCTTTTTCTTTTTCCTCTTCTTAAAGAATACCCTTCCCATTTGACCCAGTAATTGCACTTCTAGGAATATATCCCAAGAAATCAGAAACACCAATCAGAAAGGATATGTTCATAGCAGCACAATTTACCATAGCTAAGATTTGGAAACAGCCTAAGTGCCCATCAACAGACAAATGAATTAAAAAATTGTGGTACATCTACACAATGGAATATTACACGTCTGTAAAAAAGAAGGAACTCTTACCATTTGCAACAGCATGGATGGACCTGGAAACATTACACTAAGTGAAATAAGCCAGTTGGAGAAAGATAACTATCACCTGATCTCATTCACTTGTGAAATATAGGGAACAACATAAACTGATAAACAAAAATAGATTCAGAGACAGAGAAGCATTGAACTGACTGTCAAACTTAAGATTGAAGGCAGGGGAGTGTGGGCGGGATAACAGATCAACCAAAGGACTTGTATGCATGCATATAAGCATTGCCAATGGACACAGACACTAGGGGGGTGAGGGCATGTGCTGGGGGGTGGGAGTGGCCAGGGAGAGGTCAATGGGGGAGAAAAGGAGGCATATGGAACACTTTAATCAATAAAGAATTTTAAAAATTAAAAAAAAAGAATACCCTTCAACATTTAAGTGGTTTGGTGGTGATGAATTCCTTTAGCTTTTTCTTGTCTATAAATCTCTTTATCTGACCTTCCATTCTAAATGATAGCTGGGTAATCTTGGTTGTAGGTCCTTATTATTCATCAATATTTCTTGCCACTTCTTTCTGGCCTCCGAAGTTTCTATTTGAGAAATCAGCTGACAGACACATGGGCACTCCCTTGTAGTTAAGTAACTGCTTTCCCCTTGCTTTTTTAAAAGATTCTCTTTTTGTCTTTAACCCTTAGCATTTCAATTTTGGTGTGGGCCTTTTTGGGTTCCTCTTGGTTGGGATTCTCTGTGATCCCTGGACTTGTAAGTCTATTTCTTTCATGAGGTAGGGAAGTTTACTGTCATTATTTTTTCAAATAGCTTTTTAATATCTTGCTCTCTGTCTTCTCCTTCAGAGATGTGAGTGTTGGTACACTTGAAGTTGTACCACAGGCTCCTTATACTATCTTTATATTTTTTGATTCTTTTTTCTTTTGGCTCTTCTGATTGGGTTTCTTTTGCTTCCTTATATTCCAAATCATTGATATGATGCACGGTATCCTCTACACGACTGTTGATTCCCTATAAATTATTCTTCATTTCAGTTAGTTTATCCTTCATTTCTGACTGAACCTTTTTCATGTCTTTGAAATTTTCACTAAGATCCTTGAAAATATCACTAAGTCCCTTGAAGCTCTCATTAAGATCCTTGAATAGCCTTATAACTATTGTTTTGAACTCTGTATCCAATAGTTTGCTTGCTTCCATTTCATTTAGGTCTTTTTCTGGAGATTTCTTCTGTTCTTTCTTGACAAGTTCTTTCTCTCCACATTTTGGCTGCTTCCCTATGTTTGTTTCTATGTATTAAGTAGAGCTGCTATGTTTCCTAGAACTGGTAGAGTGGCCTCATATAGTAGTTGTCCTGTAGGGCCCAATGACTTAGCCTCCCCAGTCACCCGAGCTAGACACTTTAGGTATACCCTTCTGTGGCCTGTGTGCACAATCTTGTTGTAGTTGAACCTTGATTGCTGTTGGTGTCACTGGGAGGAATTGATCTCCAGGCCAATTGGCTGTGAGGAACAGTTGTGACTACAGTGGGAGAGCTGCTATGCAGGACACCCACGTAGAGCAGGCCTTGCTTCAGTGGGGCACTGGTGCTCACTGAGTCTGCCCCTTGAGTGTGTTGTTTGGGGATGTGTAGAGTTGTAATCTGGTATGGTCTGAAGCTGTTCACTGGGTACACTGGCCTCCCAGGAGGTGCAAAGTCAGCCACTGCACACAGCCATCTGGCAGAAACTACAGAGAGATATGCAGATGGCTGCTGTTTGTATTGGGCTTGGAAGTGCCGAGGCAAGACCAAGCTATGAAGCAAGGCTAGCTGTAGCTAGTGCCAGGTGTTGGGCCTCTTGCTGATAGGTATGAGGCATGCTGACTCCAGCTCTTCTTGTTTGAGAGATTTTAGGAATGACTAAAATCTGAGCCAGGACAGGCCATTCATATGGAAAAGCTGCTGCAAAAAGTTTGGGTGGGGCTGCAAATTGGGTGGGGCGTGGTCTTAGGGAATCACCAGAGTGGAAGGAACAGTGTGAGCCACACTGATGGAAATTGAAATATGGGTGCCAGGCAGCTCTGCAATATGGGAGGTCTTAGCATAGGAACAATGACTCCTGCGAGCACCCCTGTCTGGGAAAAAGCCACCCCCAAGTTCTTGCTCTGATGCCAGACCTTCCAGTTCCTGCTGTATGTCCCTGATTCTCCCACCCCAAGGTGTTGCCCTAGTGCTGGAGCCCAGAGGGATTGAGTCCAAGTAAGTCTATGCACTGGCCCTTTTAAGAGGAATTGCCTGGGTCTCCAGCAGCCTCCATGTCACTCAGCCACAATCCCCATTGGTTTTTACTGCCTGAAGTTATAAAAAACTGGACTAGGGGTGGGGGGTCTAGTGTGGAGTTCGGAGCCCCTTGCCTTAGACAGGAGGCCTTTGCAGCAGAGATACTCCTCCCAATTAAAAACACACCACACGTGGGCTTTAGACCAGCCCGTTCCACATCTCCACCCCTGCACCCCTCCTACCAGTTTCAATGTACTTTTTTTTTTTTTTACTTCTCCAGTTATAGGACTTTCATTCAGCCAGATTTCAGGTGGTTCTGAATGATGGTTATTCTGTATTTTAGTTGTAATTTTAAAGTGGTTGTGGGATGCCCTGACCAGTTTGGCTCAGTGGATAGAGCGTTGGCCTGCAGACTGAAAGGTCCCAGGTTCGATTCCAGTCAAGGGCATGTACCTTGGTTGTGGGCACCTCCCCAGTGGGAGGTGTGCAGGAGGAAGTTGATCGATGTTTCTCTCTCATCGATGTTTCTAACTCTCTATCCCTCTCCCTTCCTCTCTGTAAAAAAATCAGTAAAATATATATTTAAAAAATAAAAAGTAAAAAAAATAAAGTGGCTGTGGGAGGCAGTGAGTATCAGTATCAGCATTTACTTATGCCGCCATCTTGGTTCTTGGGCCAACAGCTCTCTTTTGTAAGAAAATCTACTGTTCTTGTCATAGAACAGTATAGAATGCATGCTTTCCTGCTATTACAAAGATGGCTTTAACCAAAAAACTCCATAATTCAAATTGGTAGCTAAAAATTCTATGCCTCTAGAGACACCAAATGGAGATCATGATTATAGCATATTTTCAGTGCAACTAAAGGGTAAGTTTTCCTTTCTTTACAACTTCTAATTAAAAATGATATAATGACCTTGTAGGGTGGGTGAGGAACCCATAGTTCCCATTCCTCATATTTCCCTAGAAGAGACAGAATTTCCCTAGGAGTTAAAGTACAGATAGGAAGAGCAGCTCACTTTTCCTCACTCCCTCTAAAAGAGAAGGCATACCTTCGCTGACTGTCATGTCATCCTGAGGCCAAACTGGCTTGGCTGAGCCTTTTCCCCTTTCTTTTCAGATCCAGCTGGTTTGGAGAAGCCTGTATATGCTGCCTCATGTCCTATGTGGTAGGGGCAGCCTTTGACTCTATGAGGGAAGTCTGCCATTGCCTGCCTGTGTCATTGGTGAGCTATGAACAAGTCTACTTGGCAACAGATCTAAAGCCATGCTCTTTCATGTTTAATGTAGTTAAGCTGACACTCTGACCTCCATTTACCTTTTCTCATTTCTTGAAAAGAAAAAACAAAGATTCTTTTACTGGCCCCTTAAAGCTACAAACCAGAACAAGAGGTAAAATGCAAATAAACCAGACAGAGAAGAGCTCTTTCTTTTTCCTTCCCATCCACATGATTTTTGAAAGCATTTAATAAGAATTGGCACATGTAGTTAATAAGATAGTTTTGTCCTATTGAACAAATAGCACTACTCTTTAGTCACATTATCAATATTATCACACAAGCTCAGTAAAGGTTAAAAGCCAAAGCACTGAAGGCTACACAAATACAGAAAAATAGAATGAAGTAGTATTCGACCCTAGGAACAAAATCACATTTTGAAGCAACCCTAGTTAGGTTAAAAGATCTCACATTGGATTCTTCTAGATTTAAAATTCTGATTTCTATCTAAAACTGTATATGCAGCTTACATAATTTTAAATCATGTTTTTGGTAGCGTCTTTATTTATTTGTTTTACTGGGGTGACATTAGTTAATAAAATTAAATAAGTTTCAGATTTACAATTCTATAATATATCATCTATATATTGTATTGTGCGTTCTCTACTCCAGGGCAAGTCTTCCATCACCATTTATCTCCCCTTTATCCTCTTCTACCTCCATCCACCTCCTTTCCCTCTGTTAATCACCATACTGTTCTCTGTCTATGAGGTGTTTTTTGTTGTTGTTCATTTTTGCTTTTTGGAGCTTCTTTAGCAGTTCAAGTAAAGTGCAGCTACAGAAACAAGTCGATGAATAAACATGAATATCTTACTCTTTGTATGTAAAAATAGACATTTCCCTGTACTACTCAAAGTTTTTGAAGGGACTGAATCAGGTAATATATGTGAAAAAGTTTATCAAAATTTCAGACATGCACGTTTTAGATGTTTCCTTTTCCTATAGCCTGCAGCTACTATCTTTAGCCACTAGATGGCAATGTTGCTCCAGTAAATTACTGCACAAAGGAAAGTATAGATTTTATTTAACTTTTAAAAGTAAAATGTGTGCCCTAGCCAGTTTGGCTCAGTAGATAAGAGTGTTAGCCTGTGGCCTGAAAGGTTCAAGTCCGCTCAAAGGCATATGCAGCCGATTAATGATTCTCATCATTGGTGTTTCCATTTCTCTCTCTCCCTCTCTGAAAACAATAAAAATATATTTTAAAAAATATTTTAAATAAAAACAAAAGTGAAAGGTGCCAGACCCAGTGTGGCTCAGTGACTGAGCAACAACCTATGAACCAGGAGGTCACAGTTCAATTCCTGGTCAGGACACATGCCCAGGTTTCACACTTGATCCCCTGTGGAGAGTCATGCAGGAGGCAGCTGATAATGATTCTCTCATCATTGATGTTTCCATCTCTCTCTCCCTCTCCCTTCCTCCCTAAAATCAATAAAAATATTTTTTAAAATAAGTAAGTAAAATATTAGAGGTGGGATAGGCGGAAGTGGGCAAAGTAGGGACTTATGGAGACAGAAAGAGACTTTACTTTGGACAAACAGTGCACAATGCAGTATGCAGATAATTTTTTTTTTGGGGGGGGAAAGGGGGTATAAAAGAATGAGTCTTTATTGTAGAAGGCAGAGGCCACTTAGTGATATTTTACTGTACATGTGGAACCTCTATAGTTTTATGAACCAATGTCACCCTAATAAATTCAATTAATAAAAATAAAATTTAAAAATATAAAAATAAAAAATAAATGTGTAAAAAAATTAAATTACAGGGCTTTTCCTGGCCTTTGATGAGCTTATAGATAAAACTTTCAACATCTAAAAGAAGCTGTAATAATTTCACATTCTGCAAGAAATAAAGTGCTAATGGTGCCTTATCATTTTAAAAAATCTTAATTCATTTGAATTAACAAATGTGGGAAATCTTATGAAAAGGGCATTGCATAAGGTAAGACATTTGTTGACAGCTAATAAAAATGTCTAAATATTTACCTCTGACCCCAAACTGAGAGAAATGATCTCATCCTCAAAAGCAGAATGTGTGTCAATATGAGCAGGAATTCCTGATGGAAGAGAGGAAAACACGTTACTTCATTTTCCCTTTCAATAGATTCAAGATAACTGTAAATATAGCCTCACACTATTATGGTGAAAACACTGTTTGATTATCAGGGATATACTATCATTTTAGTTAAAAAGATACATTTAGAGTCAATGTGACTAAATAAAATTAAACTAAATCTACACTAAAAATCTCTCAACTTCATATTCAAGTGTTATTGAGACTTGATTCTAAAATCAAGACTTGAAAATCACTGCTTAATTAGGACATTTATTCAACCCCAGCACAAGAAGAAGATATGGAAGATAAATAACAAAGTCATGTTTCCCTTTAAACACTGGATTCCCAAAAACAAACAACAGCCAGGTGTGAAGGCTAAGTATACAAATAATTAAGATATGGTTTCCCCACCAATCTCTCAGTCTATGTTAACTGAGCATCTCTTAAGTGAAAGAAACTCTGCTACATGGTGAGAGTGTATAAAGTAAATAAGACAGTTCCAGTTCCCAAGGAGCTTACAGATCCATGTTAAGATTGACTGGTAAGTAGGCCATCATAATACATGGTGACAAATGCAGGAAAAACAATCCAGAACTCTTGCCATTAATAACACTTTTAAGATGATTCAATTACTACAAATATCAGATGGAGATGCTGCTAACAAGTGTAAAAAAATCAATAACCTAAAGATTTTTCCATAACATGTCATCCTAGAATTGTCTTCTACATTCTCAACAGGGAAAAAAAAATTAGATCATCCAACCAATTAGCCTTCTTCTCTGCAGAGGCATAGCTCAATTCCAGACCAGCACACTAAAGTGAGTATCACAATAAAGTGAGTCATAATCTTTTGGCTGGTGGGGGAAAATTTCACACTAGCTATTGAAATTTAATATGTGCCATTTTGCCATGGCAATTATGCTCCTAGGAATTTATTTTATAAAATTTCCATAACTATGTAAAAGTCTACACAGTGTTTATGGTAACAAAAATATTCAATCTAAATTCCCACCTTAGAAAACAGTTAGTACTTTTTAGAATATACATGCACAATAAAGTTTAAAACCCCCAAAAACAAGCCCAACTGGCATGGCTTAGTGGTTGAACATTGACCTATGAACCAGGAGGTCAAGGTTCAATTCCCGGTCAGGACACACGTCTGTATTTAGGGCTCAATCACCTGTGGGGAGCGTGCAGGAGGCAGCTGTTCAATGATTCTTTCTCATCACCGACGTTTCTCTCTCTCTCTCCCCTTCCCCTTCCTCTCTGAAATCAATAAAAATACATATTTTTCAAAAACCCAAAAAACAAAAACAAATGTGTAGAAAGTACAACATTTGTAATGTGCAATACAATAAAAAGAAGCGCAATAAAACAAGGTGTGCCTGTATTTACAAATCTGTTTTTAATACGGTCTTCTCCATCTTAAATAAAATATTGAGAGGGGAACAGAAAAGAGTCACAAATCGCAATGTGTCAGTTTACACTTTGAGATGCAAGTGTCTCAAGAGAGTGACGTAGATTTGCAAGGGGTTAAAGTCAACGCAACAAAGCATAATCAGTTACTATAAGAGTGTGATATTCCTGATATCAAAAAATGATATATTTGATCATAATAGAGTCACATAATCTACTTAGTGATGAAATTTGACTGTAGTTTTAACAGAATAAATACTCACCATGCCCAGGTTCATACTGGTTCACAGTCAACTGATCAGGTTTGTGTCTAATGAAGCCTTCTTTCAACCATTTCTCCAACATGCTATCACAAATGTCAGGAAAACCTGAGGCAATTTTTTATAAAGGCGAAATATATCACAGTATTTACTTTGCATATTTTGTCCAAGAATAAAAACATAGTCACTGTGATAAAAACCATACAGCTTTTAATTTAGTAGTCAGATCCAAATATAACAATAAACACACAAGCAAAGCAAAAATATAAAGCAAACCTTCCTAAGAATCTTTTAAAGTTATTGATTTTATCAAATTAAACATCAAAAAATAACGATTTTTGTTAACCATAATTTTGGCATTTTGCAAAATAGCAATAAAATTATAAATTTGCTATATTCTACACTAAAACCTGATCACTTTCCTTTAATTTAAAATTTTTCAATTTATTTTAAATCTAATTATTTTACATTATTTTTCTTTAAAAAACACACACACTTTTAAAAGTCAAACTAACTTACTTTCATTGGAAGAAACCCTTAAATTGGACCAAAGCCATAAAAATACAGATAAATTAAACTCAACAAAGAATTTTACCAAAGGATTAATATTTATATTATATAGTAAGTTCTTATTAATAAACTAGAGGCCTGGTGCATGAATTCGTGCATGGATAGGGTCCCTCAGCCTGGCTGGCGATCAGGGCCGATTTCACAAATTTTACAAATACCCATCTCGCCCAGTCTCGATTGGAGCCAGCTGGCTGGGGTGAAGGGACCATAGGAGATTGGTCAGCTTGGGGGTTGGCTGTGGTATCACTCTGACCACCAGGGGGCAGCTCCTGCACTAAACGTCTGCCCCCTGGTGGTCAGTGCACATCATAGCAGCCAGTCGATCAGTCATTTGTTCAACCGTCATAAGGGTGACTTAGGCTTATACATACACACACACACACACAAATATAAATATAAATAAATAAATAAATAAATAAATAAACATATATATATATTAGACAACCACTAGGAAAAACTGGTAAAAGATATGAAAAATAATTCACAGGAAAAGAAATACAAATGGCCAACCTCACTGCTAATCAGGTAATTATAAGGTTAAATATTTTACAAATACCACATGTTGGTCAGGATAGGGGGAAGCGGTATACACTTGGTAAGAACATCATGGTATAGTTATTTTAAATAAACATAACTTTACACAATTATAATGTGCTAATCTCCCTTTAGAAACTCTTGCATGAACAGGCATGTACAAAGGTTTTCACTGAAGCACTACTTGTAGAAACTAAAAACTAGAAATAACTTAAATGTCTGTCAAAAGGGAACTAACTGAATAAGCTATTATCATCATTCAAAAAATAAAAAACTATATAAGATCTCTAAAGGAATAAGAACAAGTTGAAGTAATACATGTAATATATTAAACAACATAATACTTATATTAAAACTATATAAAGTCTCTAAAGGGATAAGAACAAGTTGAAGTAATCCATGTAATATAGTAAACAACATAATACTCATATTAACAACTCTTATATTTGGATGTAAACTCATATAGTAAAGGTTTGGAATAATATATTCTAAACTGTTAATGGCACTACTTCTAAGAAGAAGTATGGAAGTACAGATAGTGTTCAAGAAAAACTTTAGCTTTATCTGCTTGTGTGAAGTTTTTTAACACAAAATTGCACTAATTAAAATGTAGTTTAATCAACTGTTTTGAAAGTCTACCTAAAAGTGACAAATGAAACACCTTCAACTATGATTTACTTCTAATACATTAAATATTTTTTTCTGAATCAACATTTATTAACAATTACTTACCTCCAGGTAATGGCTTATCTTTATATACATTGTTATTCTCATAGTGGAATTCATAACCAAAATGCTTTACTCTTCTGTGTTTTAAGGATTTTTGAACTGTATGAAGAGAATAAAGTAAACTATTTGGGTAAAAAAGAATTTCATTCCTTCAAGTATTTCAAAATTAACATTATGGGTAAGGATTACATTAGTAATAGTAACTTTTGTTAACTGCTATGTTATTGTCTTAATAACATCAACATTCTACCTCGTATCTGCTGTTCTTTTAAGTCTAAAGTAGTAACAAGCACTTAAAAAGTTTCAAATCCATCTGACAGAGCTAACTAAACATGTACATTGCCCCTCACAAGATGACTAATGATCTGGAAAGAGTCACAGTAACTAATCTGCAAATATCTCCAGGAGGCTCTCACTACATGATGATGGTATGGCAATAACCTGCTGATTCTTCAGAGGAAATCTGCCTCACAGAGGAGAGCGTCATATAAGATGATGTATGTAAAAGGGCTTATAAATGTTAGGTCTACAAATGTTGGCTAATCAATATTAACCAGTTTGGAGTTTAATAGTAATTAAATTTTACTTATTATTAATATACTAAGATTTATCAGTGTGGCTTAATCTTGCCTAATCTTGGATCCAGGCTACTTTAAGTAATTTTGAGGGAACATCAGTTTTAGTAAGCCGAATGGGGAGAAGAAAAGAAGAATCAGTAACATAGCATTTTGCAGACACTTTTAAAATTTTAAAGTTTTTACTTACAATTTGGATTGTCTGTATCTTCTGTCCAGTTAACACTTTCCAAAAGTAGTTTCTCATCCTCAGAAGAAATAATTTCTTCTACTACTTTGAGGCCTGGAGGTAATGCTTGAAGTCCCAACTCTTTCCACTGTGCTGTGGAAAACCAAATTAAAATAGTCACATATAAAATTTAAAGTTCTTATGTACAAATAACTGCCCAACAGCCATTTATCAGTTCAAAAAACTCCCAATCCTTGTTTTATGAAATAAGAATGCCAAA
This sequence comes from Murina feae, assembly GCA_004026665.1. NCBI lineage: Eukaryota > Metazoa > Chordata > Mammalia > Chiroptera > Vespertilionidae > Murina > Murina feae. Next base: position 17,591 of record PVJC01019315.1, read on the forward strand.
TGGCACCATACTAAAAGGGCAAAATGAAGATCAAGGTAAAAAAATTATGAAACGTTTTATCCACTGCAATTACCAACAGCAAATAGAATAGTATTTACTTAAATATTCTGTTTGAACATAATTCAGTAATTTTTTAAATCTCACTAAGAAAATGTTTTTCAGTTCCAGTCAAGATGGAGGCATAGGTGAACATGGTACTTGAATCTTTCTACAACCACATCAAAATTACAACTAACCCTCAGAATAACCATCACTCAGAACTGCCAAAATCTAGCTGAACCAAAGTCCTACCGCTAAGAATATAAACAAGAAGCTACATCAAGACTGGTAAAAGGGGCATAGTCATGGAATGAGCTGATCCTACACCCACAGTGGTATTTCAAAGTGGGAGGGACTGAGAATCTCAGAGGGAACAGTGGTGGAGGGTTGGGGGGCAGGGGGGATTGTGAGATGGGAAGTCCTAAGAATTTATATATATACTAGGGGTCCGGTGCACAAAAAATTGTGCACTCGGGGATGGTCCCACAGCCTGGCCTGTGCCCTCTTGCAGACTGGGACCACTCGGGGGATGTCCACCTGCTGGCGTGCCTGGCCAGCCTGGGTGAAGGGCTGATGGCTGTTTGCAGGCTGGTCAAGCCCCCCAGTGGGGACCTTCACCCCATGGGGGTGTGGCCAGACTGGGTGATGGACTAAGGGCCATTTTCAGGCTGCCCACAGTACCTTCAGGGTTCAGGTCTCTCCTGGGGTGCCTGTCCAGCCTGGGTGAGGGACTGAGGGCTGTTTTCAGGCTGCCCACAGCTCCCATTGACCCAACGTCCCAGCGAGGCTGGCTGGAATCAGGTTTCTCGTCTATAATTGAAACTTTGTTGCCTTGAGTGGAGGCCTAGTCAGGCAACGAAGCTTCCTGTTTGCTTCAGCTCTGTGGCTTCTATAATTGAAACATTGTTGCCTTGAGTAAAGGCCCAGCTGGCCTAGGCAGGCAGTTTCAACTCCATCACTGGTGCAATGGAAGCCTCCTGTTTGCTCTAGCTCCATGGCTGCCGGCCACCATCTTGGCTGGGTTAATTTGCATACAGCCACTCTGATTGGCTGGTGGGCATGACTTAGGTGTAATGGAGGGTCAATTTGCATATTACTCTCTCTCTCTCTCTTTTTAAGATTAGATATGCATAATCCATGGACACACACACAAAAAAAATTTGGGAAGGGTATCTTGGCTACAGAGGTCCCACCTGAGCTGAGGAGTGAGGGGTCCCACCTTCACACCAGGCCCCCAGCTCAGTTCCCAGTGGCAGAAAGAGAAGGGCACATAACTTCTGGCTGTGAAAACCAGTGGGGATTCTGGATGAGTGAATAGAGGGCTACTGGAGTCCCAGGTGTTACTCTCATAGGGCCCATATATAGTCTTACTCAGACTCACTGGCTCTGAGTTCCAGTGCTGGGGCAGCACTCACAAGGCAACAGAGACATATGGGGAGGAAGTGAATTGTCCGGCATCAGGGCAAGAGCTAGAGTGGCAGCTTTCTCTCAGTAAGAAGTGCTGGCAGAAGACATAGTTCCTTTTCTGAGCCCTCCTTCAAAAGAGCTGGTAGATGGGCACCAATATCTAAGTCTCCATCAACCTGGCTAACACTGTTGGCTTCACCCTGAGATTCCCTGGAACCTTACCCAACCAAATATGCAGGCCCACACAAGCCCTTTCCAGGGGCGTTTTTATACAAATGACCTATCTTGGCTCATGCTCCAGACTTTCCTAAACTAGTAGCATCTGGCCTTAGCATACCCTATACCTCTCACTAAGTGACCCCAGGCCTGACACAAGCAATAGCTGGCCTTGGTTCTCAGCTTGGATTCTCTGGGCACCTCCAAGCCCAACACAAGCAGCAGCCATCTGCAGATCACTTTATAGCTCATGCTAGATGGCCCCAGGGAGAGCACAGGTGACAGCTGACATTGGCTTGCACCACTCAAGAGACTCCAGACCCAGTGATCCAATGGACGGCTTCAGACAATGTTGAAGCAATACCCAACCACCTCCATGAACAACACACTCAAAGGGGGAACTCAGCAGGCACCAGATCACCAATGAAGTAACTCCTATTCTGTGAAGTAGGCCCCTGCACAGTTGATCCTCAATCACAGCTTAATTCTTCCCATTGAGATGCCAATAGCAATTATGGCTCAACTATAAAAGGAGTGTGTAGACAGCCCATATGGGGATGGGGGTAGGGGGTGCACCTGGAGTGCCCAGCTCGGGTGTGATCAAGGAGGTTGTGTCATTGGATCCTACAGGACACCTACTATACAAGATCCCTCTACCAAGCACACGAGATGTAGCAGCTCTATCTAACAGAAATAAACACAAGAAGGCTGCCAAAATGAAGAGACAAAGAAACATATCCCAAATGAAAGAAAAGAACAAAACTCCAGAAAAAGAACTGAACAAAATGGAGACAAGCAGCCTTGCCGGTGTGTGGTTCAGTTGGTTGAGCATTGTCCCATGCACCAGGAAGTTGCCAGTTCAACTCCCAGTCAGAGCACATGCCTATACCTAGGTTGTGGACTTGATCCCCAGCAAGGGATATGCAGGAGGCAGCTGATCTATGTTTCTCTCTCATGGATGTTTCTATCTCTTTCCCATCAGCAATCTACCAAATGCAGAGTTCAAAACACTGGCTATAAGGATGCTCAATGAACTCAGAATAAGAATAGATGAACTTAGTGAGAACTTCTACAAAGAGATACATAAAAACAGAGATAGAAAACTTTTATAAAAAAGGACCAGTCAGAAATGAAAAGTAGATGAACTGAAATGAAGACTAGATTATCTATATATGTAAGAGTCTAAGCAACCAGTCGACCGGTAGCTATGTTGCGCACTGACCACCAGGGAGCACATGCTCAATGCAGAAGCCGTCCCCTGGTGGTCAGTGCACTCGCACAATGGGAGGGCTGCTCAGCAGACCAATGGGCGCCAGACACCTGGATCGTGGCTGGTGAGTGCCACTGCAGTGATGCAAGCTCTCCCATGGACACTCCCCCTGTGCACCCTCCCCGATCTGGACCAGGACCTTGGCAGTGGCAGGTGCAGCAGGGCCGGGATGAGTGGGAGCAGTGCCAGGCCCAGTCTTGGGTTCCTCCCCAGCCCCCTGCCGCTTCATGCACTATTACATCCCTCAGGGGCTGTAGGACTGCCGGTTTCAGCCTATCCCTGTAGGCCAGGCCAAGGGACCTCACCAGTGCATGAATCCATGCACTGGGCCTCTAGTAGGGAATAAACAGTGGAATAGATGAAGCAGATAATCAAATCAGAGATTTGAAAGATAAGGAAGCAGAAAACACTCATTCAAAACATCACAAAGAAAAAAGAATCCAAAAATATAAATATAGTGTAAGGAGCCTCTGGGATAACTTCAAGTGTACCAACATTCATATCATGGGCATGCCAGAAGGAGGAGAGAGCAAGAAATTGAAAACCTATGTGAAAAAATAATTATGGAAAATTTTCCTAACCTGGTGAAGGAAATAGCCATACAAGTCCAGGAAGCACAGAGAGTCCCAAATTAGATGAACCCAAAAAGGCCTACAGCAAGACACATCATAATTAAAATGACAAAGGTTAAAGACAACGGGAATCTTAAAAGTAGCAAAAGAAAAGTAATCAGTTATCTACAAGAGAGCTCCCATTAGACTGTCATCTGATTTCTCAATAGAAACTTTGCAGGCCAGAACAGACCGGCAAGAAATATTTAAAGTGGTGAAAAGCAAGGACCTACAACTAAGATTACTCTACCCCACAAAACTATTACTTAAAATCAAAAGACAGATAAAGAGCCTCCCAGACAAGAAAAAGCTAAAGGAGTTCATCACCACCAACCCCTTTTTACAAGAAATGTTAAAGGGTCTTCTTTAAGAAGAAAAAAGGATTAAAAATATAAAAAAATAAAATGGCAATAAATACATATCTATCAACAATTACTTTAAATGCAAATGGTTTACATGCTCTAATCCAGGGGTCCTCAAACTACGGCCTGTGGGCCACATGCAGCCCGCCGAGGACATTTACCCGGCCCGCCGGGTGTTTTTGCCACCACTGCGGCAAAAACAGAGAAGTGAGATAAGATAAAATATTAAAACTGAAAAATACATTGACAACTCAGCAAAATACTTTTGTGAAGCAGAAGCAGCTAAATATTTCATCACTGCAAGCAAGTTTTCAAGTTGCCAAGCTAATAGCGTGCACTAGCAGACCATTCGTGGAGGGAGAATTTGTTAAAGAATGCCTTCTTTCTGTTGCCAAAGAGATGTGTCCAGAGAAAGCCGATTTATTTAGTACAGTGAGTCTTTCAGGACCTACAATTACACGAAGGATTGAAGAAATGGGAGACAATTTGCATCAGCATTTGCAAAACTTCGCAAAAACACTTTCCTATTTTTCCTTGGCACTCGACAAAAGTAATGATGTTTGTGATTTTGCACAACTTCTAATTTTTATTCGTGGAATGAATGACTATTTCGAAGTCACAGAAGAGCTTGTTGCACTGCAAAGTATCAAAAGAACAACTATAGGAGAGGATATCTATGAAAAGTTTTGCCAAACTATGAATGGTTTGGAGCTGGACTGGGCTAAACTAGCCAATGTGACAACTGATGGTGCTCCTAGCATGGTGGGGTCTAAAAAAGGAGTAATTGGTCACATTAACCAAGAGATGGACAAACATAACCATTCACATCCAACAGCCATATACTGCCTCATCCACCAACAAGGGCTGTGTAGTAAATCACTGAAGTGGGACTCTGTTATGAAAATTGTGGTATTTTGTGTTAACTTCATTAGAGCTAATGTACTAAACCATAGACAATTTCAGGAATTTCTGTCTGAGCTAAATGTTACCTATGAAGATGTTCTGTACCGCACAGAAGTCCATTGGCTGAGCTGAGGGAGAGCTTTAAAACATTTCTATGACTAACTTCCACAGATTACAGCTTTTCTGCTTTCAAAAAACAAAGAAGTACCAGAGCTCAATGATGCAGAATGGAAATGGCACCTTGCCTTTCTGACAGATGTAACAGAGCTACTCAACAGTTTCAATGTACAACTTCAAGGAAAGGGGAAGTTCATCTGTGATATGCAATCACATGTGAAAGCATTTGAAGTAAAATTAGGCCTCCTCATCAAACAAGTGAAGGAGGAAAATTTCTGCCACCTCCCCACAACTCAAAATCTGTTAGCGGAAAAACCATTGGTTGCATTCCCAAACAAAACGTGTGGATTCACTGGAAAAGTTGCAAAAGGAGTTCCAATTTAGATTTAAAGAGCTTCATCTCCATGAACAGGACATATAGCTTTTCCGTAACCCATTTTCTATTGACATTGAAAATGTGGATACAATTTGCCAAAGGGAACTGGCTAAACTGCAGAATTGTGACTCCCTGAAAGACGCATTCAAGTCAAGCAGCCTTCCTAATTTCTACGCATCTCTCCCCTCTGAGACATATCCTAATCTCAGGAACCATGCACTCAAAATGGCAACCATCTTTGGCAGCACTTATGTCTGTGAACAGACTTTTTCCAGAATGAAACATCTGAAATCTCCAACCAGATCTAGACTAACTGATGCACACTTGCATCACTTGTTATGACTAGGAGTGACAAACATGAAACCAGACATTGACCATCTCATTAGCCAAAAGCAGGCCCATAGTTTCCATTGAAATACTGGTAACTTTGATTTAACTTTACTTATTCTTCATTTTAAATATTGTATTTGTTCCTGTTTTTTTTTTTTTACTTCAAAATAAGATATGTGCATAGTAATTTGTTCATAGTTATTTTTTTAAACTATAGTCCAGTCCTCCAACGGTCTGAGGGACAGTGAACTGGCCCCCTGTTTAAAAAATTTGAGGACCCCTGCTCTAATCAAAAGGCATATGAAGGCTGAATGGATAACAAAATAAGACCTTTATGTATGCTATCTACAAGAGACTCACTTCAGATCAAAAGACACACACAGACTGAAAGTAAAGGGATGGAAAAAGAATTTCATAAAAATGGAAACAAGAAAACAAAAAAAAAGTTAGGGTAGCAATACATATACCATACAAAATAGACGTTAAAACAAAGGCTATAACAAGAGACAAAGAAGGACCCAGCAATTACATTTCTGGGTATTTATCCGAAGAAACCCGAAACACGAAATTGAAAAGACATATACTCAATGCAGCATTTACAGTAGTCAAGATAAGGAAGCAATGTAAGTGTACATCAACAGATTAATGGATAAAGAAGTGGTACATATATACAATGGAATATGACAGCCATAAAAAAGAATGTCTTGTCATATGCAACAACAATGGATGGACCTAGAAGGTATCATGCTGAGTGAAATAAGTCAGACAAAGAAAGACAAATGCCAGATAATTTCACTTATATGTGGAATCTAAATAACAAAATAATGAACAAGCAGAAGGGAAACAGACTCTTAGATACAGAGAACATTTTGATGGTTGTCAGATGGAAGGAGGTTGAGGGGATGGGTTAAAAAAGTATAGGGCTTAATTAAAATGTACAAATTGGTAGTTATAGTACAGTCATGAGGATGTAAGGTACAGCATAGGGAATCTACTCTAATAAAAGCGTAATGTTGAAATTGACCGTTTCTTCGGGATACCTAAGCCACACCCACCAGCCAATCAGAGCGACTGTATGCAAATTAGCCCAGCCAAGATGGCGGAGGCCGTAGCCGCAGGAGAAGCCACACATTGCGGTCCAGCAAGGCAGTCGGAAGACCTCTGCCCCGGGATCCAGGCCACAGCTGGGGGCGGGAGAAGCGAGCCACCCGTGGCTGCGGTCCAGCAGGGCAGATGGCTAAGCTTCCGTCTGCCCCGGGATCCAGGCCACAGCCCCGGCAGGAGAAGCGAGCCCACAATGCAGTCCAGGGGAGACAGAAGCTGTGCCATTGGCAGGTCCCCGAATAGAGGGGTGGATGGTCCAGAGGTGGAGGTGCTCCTGCTTTGCAGCTGCAGTGCCGGGGCTGCATGGGCAGCTACCACCAGGCTGGGGCTGAGCCCTGAGCTAGGGGTTAATGCCCCCTCCCCATGGAAGCTTTAATGAGGGAAGGAGGGCTGCTCCCTCTCTCTCTCTCACATACACATTCCCTCCAGTGCCCCCTCTCTCACCAGCTCCATTTTCTCTGCCACAGGGGCAGGAGTTTCCTGTGAGAGGCCCTGTCTCCCTTCAGAGCTGGGGTAAACCCCTGGGGGAGCCAGGAGACGAAGAGACGGGCAGGGGGCAGGGCGGAGGGAGCAGCAACTCCGGAGAGTTTGGGGGGAAGTAACCAGGTCGGGGAGGGGTGGAACAGGATGGAGGAAAGAACTTTATAAAAGAGTCATCGGACAGCAGAGTTAAAAAAAAGAGGATGTATGAGGGAACTGTAGGGCCTATAATGAAAACCAAGTATAGTTGTGTACTGGGGACAGATTTTTCAAAGTAGAAGTCAGAAAAGAAAAAAAGATAAATGATAGTGGATAATTAGGCAGGTAGATAGATAGGTATTAAAACAGTGAAGTAAGTAGAGAAGAATGTATGGCAAAGGTAGGATAAGAGAAAGAGGGAGGGAAAAAAGTTATAAAGGGGGAGCTGGTAGAGCTTAAAAGGAGAATGGGAAGAAGGAAGGAATGGGGGAGGGAGCAAAGCAGGTCAGAGGGAAAAAGTGAAGAAAAAAATTAAGGTGGGAAGGAAGGAAAAGGGGAGGGTGGCAGGGGTAAAGATAAAGGAAAGAAGGAATGTGGGAAGGGAAGGAGGGCAGTAGAAAAATGGGAAGAATGATGATGGAACAGAAGTAGGAAATAAGGAGGAAAGAAAAGTTTATAAATGATGAGTTAGTAAGAAAAGTGTTACATAAAGGAGAAAAATTGTGTAAGAGGAAGAAGCCAATAAGGAAGTCAAATACAATTGTGCGTGAAAGGGATAAGATTAAAAAAGAAAGTTAATAGGGGTGACCAGGCCAGCAGGGGAGGGCAGTTAGGGGGATCAGGCAGGCAGGCAGAGTGGTTAGGGCAGGCAGGCAGGTTAGCAGTTAAGAACCAGAGGTCCTGGATTGTGAGAGTCCTCAAGAACTCCATATTGGAGAGGGTGCAGGTCAGGCTGAGAGACCCCCCCCTCCACCCTCCATGCACAAATTTCGTGCACCAGGCCCCTAGTATAGTCAATAATATTCTAGCCCAGCTTGTGTGGCTCAGTGGTTGAGTGTCAACCCAGAAACCAAGAGGTCATGGTTCGATTCCCCATCAGGGCACATGCCCAGGTTGAGGACTCAATCTCCAATAGGGGGTGTGCAGGAGGCAACCAATTGATGATGTTTCTCTCTCGTGGATGTTTTTATCTCTCTATCCCTCTATCCCTTCTTCTCTCTCTAAAAATCAATAAAAACATATAACTATGTATGGTGTCAGATGTGTACCGGATTTATTAGGGTGATCACTTAGTAAGTTATATAAATGTCTAATCACTGGATTGTACACCTGAAACTGATATAATATTGTACATCAACCATAACTGAAAAAAATTATTGAAAGTAAAAAAATAAAGAAACAAGGTTTTCTCATAATATCTACAATAAGCCCCTCTATAAACAAGTCAGATTGTCTGTACAAATTAAAATTCCAACTTCGATGTGAAAAGTAAACTCAAACAAAAGAAAAACTAGTTTGGAAAAGATATGTGTATAATACCTTTTTCTACAAAATTCAAGTACAGAATGATCTTTTGTCCTAAATCATCCACTATTTTTTGTCCATTGAGGGTAACACAGGCTTTCTTGGATTCCTCTATAGTTTTGTACGTTACAAATGAGTAGGGCTTATTAGGTGGCATTAAGAGAGCATCCACTTGTCCGAGTTTCTCTAATTCCGGAAGCAGCTGGTTCCTACTCACACCATTACCCAAACCACCATTGGCAACAACCAGGATCTTAAAAAAAAAAAAAAAAAAGTTAACATGAACAATTGATATCAACCTGTTTCTTTTTAAAATATCTTTTTAAATAAGATAAAATAAGATTATTTTTAAATAACATTTCTACAAAGGTGTAATTATGAAAGAAAAAAGGGTTTCCTTATAGTTGTTATTTGGTTTTCTAATATCAATGTAAATCAATTTACTAAATACAATATTTGGGAATTAAAAAGTATTCCTATGTTGTAAATAATATTGATTTTGAAATAGTCTTTTCAATAAAACATTCATTTCTTAATAACCTACATATAAATTAAAATATAACCTTAACTGTTCATAAGTATAATTAAACACAATGAAAAAGAAAGAAATGGGAGAAAGGAGAAGGAACAAGAAGTTATTGATACTTGCTTTTTTCCAGACACTGGCTATATGATTTTACCTACTTAATCCTCATTAACATAATCTTCACAACAATTCTATAAAGTGGATAATATTAGCTTCCTTCATCAAATAAGAAACTGAAGATGAGAAATACAGTGTTAGGTGAAGGTCGTGTTTAGGAGGAGCTGGGTTTCAAACTTATTCCTGTCTACTTTCAGAATTCACTTTTGGTATCACCACCATACAGTGTTTACTAAAAACTAAAAGTAAAGGCAGTGACTCAAAGAAAACCAATTACAGATTCCTTAAATATAAAATAGGAAAATTTTCTTCTGTGCCTGAGTAATTAATTCATTTTGTAAGTATTGTTTTCTTCTTAAGTTTCATGCTGACTTCCTGTCACTTACAGCCAGTCCTGCACACAATTTTATTCTAGGAATTCTGATGATTCTAGTCTTTGTACTTAAAAAAACATCCTACATGGTTTTAAGATCTTTATGATTCATGACTCCTAAAAATTTGATAGCATAACAAAAGTAAAACACTGATGGCATACTTTCATCAGTTTCATCATTTATAGCAGATATTGGCAAACTGCTGAAAACAGTCAGATAGTAAATATTTTAGGCTCCACGGGTCATACAAGTCTGTCACATAGTCTTATTTTTATTTAATAACCTTTAAAAATGTAAAACTCACTCTTGCCTCACAAGTCAGAAGATAGTAGTTTGCCAGTGTCTGATTTATACTAACCTAGAGATTGGAATATAATGTACTAGTTTCATATACACAAAATAAGGCTATCTAGAAAAAGTATAATAATAAAACTAGAGGCTGGTGTGTGTGTGTGTGGGGGCGGGGTGCGGAGGCCCTCAACCCAGCCTGCAGCCTCTCACCGTCCAGGAGCCCTTGGGGAGCAAGTCTAAGCCAGCAGTCAGACATCCTTAGCGCTGATGTGGAGGAGGGAGAGGCTCCCACCACCACTGCTGAGCTCGCCAGCTGTGAGCCCGGCTTCTGGCTGAGCACACTGACCACCAGGACGCAGCTCCTGCATTGAGCGTCTGTTCCCAAGTGGATAGTGCACATCACAGCGACCATTCATTCCTTATTAGCCTTTTATTATATAGGATTGTTATAAAATTGGATAAGAAAAGTAAAGTTTTGTTCTTTCATGGGACAGTCAATACTTTAAATATGCAAGTACACACATTCACATAATAAACAAATACACTAAAACAATACGGTATAAAATTTAGCCTCAGATGGCTTGCCCTGGACCTCACTCAGTAAGGTTTTGTTTTAAAGTATCAAAACAATTTGGTTACCTGAAGCCATAGTTACAAAAACATTTCCATATTCCCAAATCTAACAAACTGCAAAGGTTTTATAAATGGCCAGAGTTCCCTGAGGAACTGAGGAAGATGTGAGGTATGACTTGAAGAATACTAGTGGTCCTCAAAATACTAAGTTCAGTGGGGGATGGAAGGGAGGAATACTTCCTATTACATGTGAGTTATACAATATAATTAAATGTAATAATTTATTTATTTATCATTTTTAGCTAAGCAATTTTCCCAGTAATATGAAGTAAAGAATTCACAATTTTTTCCCCCAAAATTTTTTAAAGTTATCTTCAATCCTGACAATTTTCACAGTGGCTATAGATTTGCACAAAGCATCCATATTTATAACACCTGGTGAAAAGAGCATTTGTTCTTCAGGGACAGATAATATATAATTAGAGGTCCTTCTATAATTTTATTCCTTTCCCTTCAAATTATTGTGGAGAAAAATATTAAACCTAAATAAGATGGCACTTTGGAAGACACAAAGATTAGAATAAAGCTTCTAGAGATCCAAATGAAAAGACAGACCCAAACAAAAAAACATTCTTCAGAAGGAGCCCATTTCTTTTCTTACCACTTCTCTTTGTGAAACATGTAATGAAAAGAAAGCAAATTACACTTGGGAAGAAATGAGAAAAGGGTATAATTTCCCAAATGCTGCACAGTCTCGGTGGCTCTTGGCAGAGAGGGTATACAGACATACTAACCCTAATATATTATCTATCCCAATCTTTTTAGAGGTATTTGATTTAAATTCTCTGAAATTATTAATATTTAACAAAATCTAAGTACGTAAGTGTCTTTACCTGCTAAATTTCAATCTCCCTCAATAGAGTACTCATTCATAAACTATTGTGCAGCACAGAAGATAGCATTTTCATGAAATAAGGGAAGAGCATTGGTCTGAGAGTCAAGAAACCTACATTTTAATCCCAGCTTCACCTTCTCAATTATTTGTCTTTGGCCCTCAGTTAAATGATGGCTAAGCTTCCTTCCTACTCTTATATTATAAGAATACTTCCTATCCATATGGTACTTTAATGACTACTAAGTACTGTAAAATACATCCTCTCTTTAGAATCTAACAATCCAATGGGATAATGCAATGTCCTTACAAATGAAAAAAGCTAAAATCAAAGGATGCTGCTCATGTCCAAACAAGTGGAGAATCTAAGAGTCAAAGTAAGGTTTTCCTAATTCAGAGGCCAGGAAGTCTCACAGGTCCATATATAATTATTGCCATAAGATAATGAAAAGGTGTTGTAAATAAAATCTAATAAATAAAAATCTATGGCATATAATCAAAATACTTTATAATACTGATGAAGTTAGGAAGAAAAGAAAGAAGACTACAAAAAAATCTAGCTTTAAGTTCAGCCACCAAAATATCAATGGACATATCACAACCACTCAAAACCTTAGTTTTCTCATCTATTTCACAAGAATTTTTTAAGGGAATCTAAACTAATAAAAGCGAAATATTAAAATTAACTGTTTCTCCAAGACAGGGTAAGCCATGCCCACCAGCCAATCAGAGTGGCTGTATGCAACTTAGCCCAGCCAACATGGCGGCCGCCACTCACGGACCTGAGGAAACGTTTAGGCAGCGTCCGTTGCAGCAGGAGCGAGAGGGAAACTGTTTTCGGCCCTTGGCGGGCAGGCTCTGAAACATGTTTCAATAATGTATCAATCACAGAATCCTCGGGAGCTGAAGGGAACAGCAGACCTAGCCTGAGTCTAAAACTATAACATTGTTGCAGTATAGACTCTGCGAGGTGAGGCAGAGAGAGGCTTTGTTACATATGTAGGCCGGCTTAAAGGAACAGTGTATCAATTATAGGAGAAAAACCCCAGAAATCTGCGTCCAGCCAGTCTTGCTGGGACATTGGGTCAATGGGAGCTGTGGGCAGCCTGAAAGCCCCTCACCCAGGCTGGTCAGGCACGCCAGCAGGTGGGCATCCCCCGAGGGGTCCCAGACTGCGAGAGGGCACAGGCTGGGCTGAGGGACCTCCCGAGTGCACAGAGCGGCTGCAGGGCGGGACAGCGCAGGACCCAGGACCCGTGATGGGAAAGAGGCGGCAGGG
>PVJC01019316.1:0-30362 GCA_004026665.1 Murina feae
GGGGATGTCCACCTGCTGGCGTGCCTGACCAGGCTGGGTGAGGGGCTTTAAGGCTGCCCACAGCTCCCATTGACCCAACGTCCCAGCAAGGCCGGCTGGATGCCTGTTTCCTATAATTGATGCTGTTCCTTTAAGGCGAGGCCTTTTACTAAGGAAGCCTCCTCTGCCTCACCTCGAGGCTTCTATAATGAAACAATTGTTACACTTAATTGTTGCAAATGTGTGTTTTGCTTCAGGCCAAAGGCTAAGGAGCCAGCTAGCAGGTAGTTTCGCTTTCGTTCCTGCTGCAAGGGATGCTGCCTAAACGTTTACTCAGGTCCGTGAGTGGCGGCCGCCATGTTGGCTAGGCTAATTTGCATACAGTCGCTCTGATTGGCTGTGGGCGTCCCGGAGAAACGGTTAATTTTACTATTCCGCTTTTATTAGTTTAGATATTAGAGGAACTGTTGTATGGCACAGTTATTTATGTTAAATGGGACTCTTTTAAAAGTTAAAACATCAAGCTTCAAAGTTAAAAACACTTTATTCATTAAAGAGGCACACCAGCATAAAAACATGATGAGCCTTAGCTGATGTGGCTCACTTGGTTGGATGTCATTCCAAGCTGGTTCCAAAAGGTTGCTGGTTCCATTCCTGGTGACAGCACCTGCCTGGGTTGCCAGTTTGATTCCCAGTAAAGGGTGCGCAAGATGCAGCAGAAGGATGTATTACTTACACAGCAATATTTCTTTCTCTCTCCCTCTCTAGAAATCAATAAAAAATCTTTAAAAACAATAACAAACAACTATGAAATATTTTAGGTATATTTGTTTTAGTGAATTTACTTTAATTAAAAGAAGATTAATGCATGAAATGTTATAGCTGTAATGCAACTAGAGATAATCAAATCCAATCTATTTGAAATTTTCCTCAGTGAGTTATCATGTTGATAAACTGAATTTGAAAAATTGAGTTTAGTTTATATGATAGACTTAATATGGCAGTTGCAACTTAATATGCCAAATTTACTTTACTAACATATACAATAATTTATTATTGTCAACATCTCTATATAGGTTTGAAAATACAAATATTACATGTGATAGTCAATGTTCAGTCTTAGCTGTCCTTCTGGTCTGTAAAACATTGAATTTTCACGAACAATAAGGGAGTTTCTCTTTGCACTTTAAATATCACACACGAGATGACTTGCATCGTTTTATTTCTTTGGTGAGAGAATAATTGGTATTTGTAGGTGGTACAGGAGTAGATCAAATGGGATTTTATATAGGAGAGTGCTTTGTAAACAAGAATCCCCTATTCAAATATTAATTCTTAATATTCTTTTCAAAAATTTATTCTAAGATTTTTTAAAAAGTGATCATCTTGGATATTTTATAACATTTTGTTTGACAAGGTTCAGTTGATCTGTTCCTCTGGAATATCTTCTTACTTTGTTTTTAACTCTAAACTTTCATTTAAATTACTTTTTTCCCTCTAACAGCCATTCTTAAACACAGGTGGTAGTCATTGTGGGGGAAAAGGGGTGGACTTTTCACAGTTAATTGGTTACCAATATTAAAATACCAAAGTTTTATAATTATTGAAACTGAAAAATTTAGGGACAAATAAGGTTATCATCATTGCATTTCTGAGTTCATGTTGATATGGGGAAGAGGAGTGGAAAAGTACTGGGTACAGACAGAACTAATACCATGTAGAAGTATGTGATATTTGTGCCAATGCAAGGCATATTTTATGGATGCCCACTTGTGAACTTAAGACAGCCTGCGGAGGAAACCATTAAGAAGCTTTGCAACCTAATACCACAGGAAGAATACTTTTCAGACCTTACTTTTATTGCTAATTTTATTGTACATTTTGATTTGTAGGGATTATATAATCAGGTTATAATTCCTAATTTCATAAATCACTCTGTCCTATGATTATAACAACAAAAATGGTATGAAACATAGAGCTTTTCAAATACTACTATTTTAAATGCTTATTAATCTCAAATAATTTAATCCTTACCAATTATAAACATTCCCATCACAGAACAAAAATTTCTGCCTAGATTTTAAAATAAGTTTTATTTTGTCTCTTAAATGTGTGGTTGTATTGTGATTTTTAAAATATTATGTCACTTCCTAACCCTTGTAACTAATATCCAAAAGAACTATTTACTAACTTCTTTTCTTCATCACAGTATATCATTATCCTACTATGTGCCTTTTTCTTAGTTTCTGACATAGTTATAGATCTGTATGGTTCTTCACTTGTAATGTGAAAACACTGTTTATCAAGGATTGAACATCTATAAGAAAATCGTGCTCAATTAAGACACACACTTAGCAGATGTTGAATATAAGATGTAAAAAAAAACAAAACCAAAGAAAAAAATAGCACATAGCGGTAAGGACTCCAGAAAAAAAAAAAAAAAAAAGAGCGACAAATATCAAGATATAAGTAAAAACTTTAGTTGTGTTGAATTTTAAAATCTGGATGTAAATAGTGATGAGAAGTGTACAAATCCAAAACCAGGTGGAGAAAAGGTAGAAAGTTAATCATTAGTAAATTTTTAAGGCTGCTCAGGCTTCCAGGGTTATCTGAATAAAATCTGGGAGTCATTAAGAAGTTCAAGAAGACCCTAAAATCATCTATGTCTTGATATCTGTGTGTTTAGTTTACTTCATGATAATTCATGAACTGTGGATTTTGTTTTGTTACTTTGTTTTATATTTAAAATGAAACCACTTTTTAAAAAGAAAGAGAAAGAAAGGAAAGAACTCTGGTGAAGACTGGGTTCTAGTGCCTAGATTTCCCCTATACTAAACCTTTCTGTTCTTTGCCATGCCACCACTTACTTCATACCTTTTGTCTTTGTTAGTCTGGAACAGAAGTTGGACAACATTTTCTTTAAAGGGTTAGATAATAAACATTTTATGCTTTGACTAGAGTCCCAGTGTGCAAAATCATGCGAGACCCAGACTCGGCACGCTGCAGGACCTCAGACCCGCCACACCTCGAAACTCCAGACCGCAGTGCCATGCATCAGTGCACCTCCTGATGACCGGTTGTTTGGTTGTTACTGTGTTACAGTCACTGACTTTTTATCATAAAGACTAGAGGCCGGGTGCATGAAAATTCATGCACTGGAGAAGGGTCCCTTAGCCCGGTCTGCCCCCTCTCACAGTCCGGGAGCCCTCAGGGGTGGGAGGCAACCCAGCTATCAGGGGAAAGTGATGCTCCATCACAACTCTGCTGTTGCCACTGCCAGCAGTACAAGCCTCAGCTGGCCCTAGTTACCTGAGTCTCAGGCGGCCCTAGGAAGCTGGGGGGCTGAGGGGACTGGGGGTCTCCAGAGGCAGGCATGTGGAGTGGCCAGGCCCACCTGGGGACGGGCTCAGCCTTGCTGCATGCCTGCTGAGGGGACTGGTGCCGCCATCATGTGGCTATGGGTGCCATCCTTTTTGATGGCATGGCAGTCAATTAGCATATTCCCTCATTGGCTGTGGGCACTGCCATCTTTGCGACGGTGTAAGGGTCAATTAGCATATTCCCTCTTTATTGGATAGGATAGGCCAAAGTGTTTCCATTGCAACTACCCAACTGTGAAATTATAGCATGAAAACAGCCATAGATTTTGTAATGAAAGAGGATGTCCGTGTTTCAATAAAATTTTATTTATGGACAATGCAATGTGAATTTGATGTATTTTTTACATTTCATAAAATGTTATTAATTATGTGATTTTTAAAAAATGTTTAAAAATATAAAGACTATTTTTAGCTCCTGAGCTGTGTAAAAACAGGCAAGGGACCAGATTTTGGGCTGCAGGACATGGTTTGCTAACCTTTGGCCTAAGTTATTTGTTATTTTCTCAGTGGCATCCCTTTCTCTACTTGTCTTCCTTTTAAATTGTACTCTGCCTTCTTCCAGAAATATTTTTTTGCAACACAAGTGTGATCAGGTGATCCCCTGGATAAAGAGCCCAGGGGACTAAAGGACCTGTTCTGATGCAGGCCGGATGAGAGGGTGCAGGGAAGGCCCTGTGGTCAGGAGGAGCCAGGAAGAGCAGTGCAGACAGAGAGGTAGCATGGCAGGTAGAGAAACTCAGCTGCTGGAAGGGCTCATCATGGGTGGGAATTGCCAGGGACTTCACTGCTTCAAGACGTTTTATGTTACATTAAGGAAATTGGACTTTGTATATCTAGCTTGCTGGTGAGTTTCTGTTTAAGAATTTCATGCATGGGCAGTAGTTTATTTCAGAAACACATTTGTTACACTTAGCAATTAGAGTTTTTAAAGATAAACATTTTAGTAACTTTCAGTGGAAAGGAAAGCAAAATTCTAATTACAAAAGGGTAAATAAAGGGTGGGTTAATTTTATGGAAATGATCAGCACCATTTTGCAGCCCTAAATACATGTAAACATATACATATAGACATGTCCAAATCAATTTATAATAATAAAAGCATAATATGCTAATCAGACTTGACAGCTGAATGACCTTCTGGACAAAGCTGGGGCTACGAGGGCTGAGGCAAGCCGCAGTGGCTGTGAGGGCCGAGCCCTTTGCATGAATTTCATGTACTGGGCCTCTAGTACACAGTAAAAACCTGCTAGAGAAGTACTGAAATGTGGTATGAATATAAGCACTGGGATTCAAATTAGGAAAACCACTTTTTGCCTCACGATCACCACCTACTTAGATGAGACTAATAAATCTGTCAATTATTTAATCTTGGCTTCTACAATTAATAATAAGATACTTAAACTTGATAACAGTTTTATACAATTCCTACCAATATCTGCATGTTACTAATTTATAATAGATTAATCTGTTTGTGACTTTTACTATACATTTGCTCAAGTCATGTTTTCATATTCTGCTTTCAGAGTAGACACTCCTGTCACCATGAGACACTTTTGACCTGTTGGATATTGTCAGTAGAAATGGAGCCGAATCATTATGTTATATGCTTCTAACCCTGCTTTTTAATCCTTTGTTCAATTTCAGCCTGGGATCAACTGTGCAGTTTTCTTGTGATGAAGATTATGTCCTACAGGGCGCGAAGAGCATCACCTGTCAGAGAATAGCTGAAGTCTTTGCTGCTTGGAGTGATCACAGGCCCGTATGTAAAGGTAAAGTCTTTAAAATAAAAATGGTCTTTTAACACATTTGAATAGTTTGAACTTTGTTCTATTGAGTGTAAATTTTAATGGACTCTTTGAGGTGTAATGCAGTCTTTAAGCAAACATTAAGCTCATGTATTTAAAAATGTTTATTGAAAATCTGTAATAGGAGAACCACTATCTTAGGCTCCCAAGGTGTTTCCAATCTTACAATTACATAGCAACAGATTGGAGCATAAAATATGTAATACAAGGCACTGGTAACATTGTTGGCCTTTTTTTAAAAAAAAAAAAACACACCACAGATTACTCTATATAGGCATTGATATGGATGAAATGAATTTTTAACTGTAATTCTACCTCCATTTGTACAATTTGCCATTTTAATCACTTATGTGTCTAATAGTAGTGATGTTGGGGGCAGTGGATGTGTAGCACAGGTTCTATAGTTAGTTAATTTAATCTAAGATTAATAATAAATATTCTAGTTTTTGTATTACCAGTAATCACCAATAAAATTTATTTCCATCACCATTCTACAAATTAAATATTTCCATCTAAATTAAGTGAAGCCCCCTTCTTCTCATAGACTTTATTAAGCTATGCTTGAAGATGAGCACCTCATCCTAGCATCCTGGCATTCTTAATTGCTTATTTGTGATTATGGCATCTCTGCATATTTCAGTGTCTTAGGTAGTGAAAATCCTGTTAGGTCGTCTTCTGCCTCAGAGAACATTTTCAGGGATTCACCACACCTTGTAGATCACTCTCTGATAAAATGAGGGCGGTTTCAGAGGGACAGAGGAAGGGCACATTTGAGAACTATGATAAAGAGGAAAGGACAAACTATTTAACAATTGGCTAGAGAGGGAAGGAGAAAGTGACAAGACAGAGGCAGAGATGAATGTTAATGCCTATGGGACTAGAAAACTCTCATTCTATTAGAAGTCTGAAGGAACTGAAAAATCAGGTTGTATGGTTGAAATTATCCACTCTTATTACAACATTGTTATCAGCACCATTTTTAGGCACTTAATGCATGCTACGCATTGCTAACCACTGCATGTACTCCATCTTGTTTAATCCACAGAACAAACTGAGAGAGGCATTTTCATCTCCATTTCATAAAGGAGGAATATAAGATATAGAGAAATCTAGTTACTTTCCCAAGTTCAAATACCTAGGAAATAGCGAAGTCCTTACTAAGGCTACCTATAGATTGGAAAGGGAAGACAGATTTCAGACCATTAGGGAGGAAGGAGAAAATGATGAAATGGAAGCCACAGGTGTATTCGACTCACTTGACAATGGCAATGCAGAATCAGAATAAAAACCTAGATTTTTCTCAGATTCAAGTAAAACTTTCTGGTCACTGATAGATTTTTATTCATTACTGTTCTGGCTTTGAAAGGCTTAAAAATGAGATATAGTACTATAGCATAAAAACAAATAATGAAATAGGGTTAATGAAAAAAATAGGACAAATAGTTACAAAAGCTTACGTACAAATTCATACACAATTTTAAAGGATTTTTACGGTGCTGCTCAGTTGGTTGGAGCATCATCCTGTTCACCAGAAGGTTCAATTCCTGGTTCAAGGCATGTGCAGGAGGCAGCGATCAATTTTTCTCCCTCCCTTACTCTCTCTCAAAATCAATTTAAAAAAGAGTCCTTTATATAATAGGCAAATATGAGCACTGCCAAACAAATAGGGGAAACATTATCAGTTTAAGTAAACTATTTTCCTGGCTTTAGGGCCTAAAATATCTTGCATTGTTCTTTATAAAGTGAACACTGAGTAATAAGTGTTTTGGGGTTACACTCATCATTATCCCAACAATTAATAGAACAGTAAACTGCAAAAGATTGATTTTTTATAGTGTCCTCTACTTAAGACAAATTATATTTATAAGAGACAATATATTGAAAATCATGTTTTAAAATGATAAGATCCAAATGTCCAGTCTCATTAGATGTATGCATTTTTTATGGCAAAAAGAATGGGGAAGTAGATGATAAAGTCAAGAAAAAGAGATTAATACAGAAACAAAATGTCACATAATAAGAGAAGTTATAAGAGACCATTGTGTTTAAGGTATACATAAAGTAAGATTGAGACTGTAAATTTTCTTTTTTTCATTCAATTCTCTCATTTCAATAAAAAGAATGAATAATATTTATTATAATTGTAAGTTGTTTAAGACAGAAATAATGCTACTTTATTTTATTTTTCATAAACTCTGTAACACAAAGAATAGCTCTGTACTGACATAAATCTCAAGAAATATTTGAATATTAATGTATGATTATTTTCTTCAATTTTAAGATATATGATATATATACACACAC
The DNA here is from genome assembly GCA_004026665.1 of Murina feae. NCBI lineage: Eukaryota > Metazoa > Chordata > Mammalia > Chiroptera > Vespertilionidae > Murina > Murina feae. Next base: position 7,469 of record PVJC01019316.1, read on the forward strand.
ACACACACACACACACACACACATCCATCCAACAGTCATTCATCAGTAGTTGGGAGGTATAAAATTTTCATATTCATGATTTATATATTGATATTTTCATCTAAATTTTACTTTTTCTGCAGATATTAATCACTTATACATAGCTTTATGTGTTCATTGCATGCAAGGCGCATGTGTGTATGGTTTAGAAAGTACATTTTGCTATTAGAAATTATTGGCTGTGGTGCTTTGAATGGTGATACAGGGAACATGCTGAAATAGTAATTGAAGTTTTTAAATGACTATCTACTGTGAGACTGAAGAAAGAATAGTTGCATGTCTCATGGGTACTTGAATAGAATAAATATGCTTTTCTCCAGACAGTAGCATAAATAGCCGTATCAGTGCACTGCACCTTTGAGAGGTTATTAATATAGCTTCTGTCTAAGTGTTGCATGGTTGGGCAATGAAGAAATGGGAATTTTATAGGAAATTAAAGTTCACAAACAGCAAATTATGAATTTGAAGTAAAAGAGCAATTCAGAAATTAATAATAATGGATTTTCCACAAACTCAAATAATATTTCCCCCTAAATATAATATTTGTCAGTTTACAGTAATGGAAACATAATTTCTTTGTTGAAAGTGCAATAGACATCCAAAAGCTGGAGCTTATGCAAATAAGCAGACTTAGGCACTTTAATGGCATATAGAATGTTTATTTTAGACATTGATGATGTTCAAAGAAGCAGCATTTGTTTAAGAATTGATAATTTGTTAACCAAGATACATTTAAGAGAGTTCATACTGATTGATTTGATGAAAAATGTTGACTGATTTTCAATTAATATATATTTGGAAACCCCCAAATACCTAATTTTTTTTTGTCTGTTAGGCACAAGGCGAAAAGAAGGCAAAAGGAATTAAAAAAAATAAAAACTGGAAACTGGGCTAAAAATTAGGGAGTCAGTTTTTGTGATATTCAATATTGTGTTAGTTTCAGGTATCCTGCATAATGGTTAGACATTTGTATAACTTACAAAGTGTTCTCCTGGTAAATTTTGCACCCACCTGACACCATATGTAGCTTTTACAATATTATTGACTATATTCCCTAATCTGTACTCTGTATTTTTACAACTATATTGTGACTGCCAATATATATTTAATCCCTTCACCTTTTTCACTCAGTCCCTGCACCCTCTTCAATCTAGCAACCGTCAGTCTGTTATCTGTATCTATGAGTTTGTTTCTGTTTTGTATGGTCCTTTATATGTTTCTTAGATTCCACATGAAATCATATGATATTTGTCTGATTTATTTCACTTAACATAATACCTTCTAGATCTACCTCTTTTGTCACAAATGGTAAGATTTCATTCTTTTTCATAGCTAGTGATATTCCATTGTATATATGTACCACCTCTTCTTTATCCATTCATCTTTTGATTGAAGCATTAGTCCATTTACATTTAAAGTAATTATTAATAGATACAGTTATTGTCATTTTATTAATTATTTCATGATTGTTTTTATAGTCCTCTGTTCCATTTTTATTCTCTTGCTCTCTTCTCTTGTATGTTGATGACTTTCTATTGTATTTGGGTTCCTTTCTCATTATTTATTGTATATCTCTTATAGATTTTTGGTTTTGGGGTGCTCCAGTGGTGTCCCTTGTGTGGGTTGTTTGCACTCTTCTGTTGTAGTTGAGTCTTGATTGCTGTTGGCCCATCACTGAGTGGGATTGACTCTCAGATGACTGGCTTCTAGGACTGGCCATGACTATAGTAGACCAGCTGTTGTGTGAAGGCTGATCCTATGGAAAATGATTCACTTTAGCAGGGCTCAGTGCCTGCCAAGAACATCCTTTGGGTGTGTCCTTTCTTGTGCTGATTGGGTGGTGTTCTGGTGTAGTCTGAAATCATCCACCAAGTTTGTTGGTCCTGGGGTCTCCTTGATCCAGAACATGCTCAGCTGCTGCCTGTGCCTGGCCCTGGGCAACCTGGTGGGAGCTACAAAGTGATCGCAGTTGTCAGCTGCCTCTGCTTAGAGGTTCTGAGAGAGGTTTTGTTGTGATCTGAGGTTGGCTGCCATTAGTGCTGGGCTTGGGGCTGCTCAGCAAAAGGTACAGGGCGTGCTAATACTAGCTGTCACTTGTTTGGGATTTGTGTAACTATACAACTCAACAGTAGGAAGAAAAACAATCCAATTAAAAATGGGCAAAGGACTTGAATAGACACTTCTCTAAAGAGGACATCCAGATGTCCAAAGACTTCTGAAAAGATACTCAATGTCACTAATTATCAGAGAAATTATCAGAGAAATGCAAATTACAACCACAATGAGATACCATCTTATGTCTGCCAGAATGCCTATCATCAATAAAGGAACAAAAAAATAAGTGCTGGCAAAGATGTGGAGAACTAGTGCACTATCAGTAGTAATACAGACCAGTGTGGCTACTATGGAAAACAGTATGGAATTTCCTCAAAAATTAAAAAAACAGAACTGCCTTTTGACCTAGCAATTTCAGTTCTGGGAGTATATCCTAAGACTCTGAATACCGGTCAGAAAGAATATATGCTCCCCTATGTTCATAAGTTTATTTTGTTCATTAAATTTTCTCATTCCCCGGTAATATAGAAAGCCTTATTTTCTGTGTGTGCTGACAGGATGTACCATTTAGCACGAAGCATCTGGAAAATCTCTGATGACTTAGTAGGCTTTCCACTAATTTTGGGCACATCAAAAAAAGGGAAGAAGTAAAGATAGTTGAGTGAGGATTCCACTTCCTTCCTTAGCTTCTCCACAGTGCAAACTCACTTTTGTTTTAAAATAGCAGTGGAGCCCTAACCAGGTTGGCTCAGTGGATAGAGTGTCAGCCTGCAGACGGAAAGGTCCCAGGTTTGATTCTGGTCAAGGGCATGTACTTTGGTTGTGGGCACATCCCCAGTAGGAGGTGTGCAGGAAGCAGCTGATTGATGTTTCTAACTCTCTCTTCCTCTCTCTTCCACTGTATAAAAAAATCAATAAAATATATATTTTTTAAAATAGCAGTGAAGCTACATTTTTGCAACTACTATTTTAAAACAAAAGTGAGTTTATAAATAAAATGATCACAGCGTCATTGCTAAAATGTCTGACACTTTGCATGTGTGCTCAAAATATAAAATTGTGTGATCCAAGGTGAATGATACAATGTGAAATAAAACTATGCAAATCTGAGAAAGACATAAAAACCAAAAAGTAAACAAAAGGCAAAGGCAAAATATCAACAGACATGATTAGTGAGAAGAGGGAAATTTTTAATATTTAATTTTATTTGAAATTTTAGATATCATGGCGTTTACCCTTGATATGAGCATACATAATTTATCACATTTGACAGATGTTTTCTTATACCAAGGTATAAACTGTGTTGTACTGCTTAGCTGGTGTTATAGCAATTTGTGTGGATACAGGTATAAAGTATCAGCATCACCAACAACTAACAATGCTCAGCACAGGCCAGACACACTCACAAATACTTCAATGAGTGAATGTTTTGTTTCTCACTATTCTAGACACAATTTTAGAAATACAGGAAAGAACTGAACAAAGCATGACCTTGAGGACTTTACAGTCTCATTGAGAACACAGTACATTCAAAATAAAACAGCTACAGAACATCCCTTAAGCAACAGAAGCATAGCTGCACAGACAATATTTAAGTCATAAGGACAATTCAAAACAAATGAGGGACAGAATATAGAAATGATAATATTAACCTTTGGGAAATAAATTCCACTGACCTTGAAAATATTACTTAGTCATTTTATCTCAGAGTTGAGCATTACTATATATTTCTTTATTTTGGTAATAATTTATTTATTTAATACTATTGATATTTGAGTGTTAATTATTTATTAGGTAATGGGAGAAAAAATATGACCAAGAAATTATCTTTCATTCAAGGAGATCTATGGTCTATTTTAATGCAAAAAAACAATAGAAATACATACATTACTATACATTACAATAAAAGATATTGCAGGTAAAATAACACAGTACTTTGTTTCAAAGATGATAAAACAACAAGAAAATTCATTTAAGAATTATTAATGATGCAATCTATTGATTTCTCAATGTAATGTCTTGTAAACATTCAAATCAGCAAGCTAAGTCTCCATACTGGTTTTATCAACTTATTTTGTATATAAGCTTAAGTTGTTACTCATGATTCCTATTTTGTTAATCATTTTCTCTGTGCTCCTAAATATTTTTAAAATTATAACTTATTCCTAGTCAGACTTTTCTTAAATGAGTATTATTTTTTAATATTGATTCATCACCAGAAATATATAAAATTGGCTTTTGAATAAGTAAACATTTATTTTTTAATGTGCATGAATTTATTTCATGGAAATGTGTTTTAAAAAAAGAATTAGTAATTATTTAAGAAGGAGAGGCAGACAGACATAGAAATTAGAGGTGGAAATACATTGAAGACAGAGTATCCTATATAATAAAAGCCTAATATGCTAAGTGTCCAGACTTCTGGTCATCTGTTCAACCAATCAAAGTGTAATATGCTAATGATATGTAAGGCAGCTCAACCACTTGGTATGATGTGCACTGATCACCAGGGGGCAGTCAACTGGTCGACCAGTAACTATGACATTCACTGACCACCAGGGGGCAGATGCTGCAACCGGTAGGTTAGCTTGCTGCTGGGGTATGGCTGATTGGGACTGAGGGAGATGGGCTGGACACACCCTGGAGCCCTCCTGTGATCCTTCCCCAGCTGGCCAATCTCCCGTGTCCCTCCCCGGCCCTGATCATGCACTGGTGGGGTCCCTCTGTCTGACCTGTACCCTTCCCCAACTGGGACCCCTCAGAGGATGTCAGAGAGCCAGTTTTGGCCCAATTCCACAGGCCAGGCTGAGGGACCCCACTGGTGCATGAAATTCATGCACCAGGTCTCTGGTACTATACATAAAGTTGCAAGATTATGAAAGAGACCATATTAGAAAGAGAGACAATGGTGAATGAATTGTGGAAGAGCATGAACTTATTGAGGGTGAGAAAATTTGGGAGATAGAGTTGATCTTATTGTGAAGGTCTTATATGTCAATACCAAGGTGAATATTGGCTTTTAGTTTAGATACATAAAGAAGAGGAAATATTTGCTTTTTGCCTAAAACACACACACAATACGATGCTATATTAATGTAATTCATTGAACAATTATTAATTGAGTTATCATTATGTGACAGTCAGATACCATGCCAGGTACTAGGGATAAAAATAAGCTAAGGCAAAGTCCATACTGGCAATGAATTTACTCTCAGTGGTTGGGGGAAAAGGAGATTCCAAAGTTAATACAATTAAAATACTTCATCATAAACTCCATGCTACAGTTATATAAAAAGTGAATGTCTTGGGTCTCAACAGAGAAGGCTTTTCACAGGAAGAAGAACCTGAGCTAAACCTTAACACATAGCTGACAAGGCTAATGAGAATGACGGTGGATATGAGGAGTACACCAGTTAGAGGGAACCACCTGGGCAAAGATAACTAAATACTAGGGTGCAGTATGTTATGGAAAATAGAGTATTAAAGGAGAGAAGCAACACTGAAGGCAGAGTTTCCAGTTTGGAAGCTATTTTAATAATTCAGGTTAAAAATATTACTATAGACTAAGTCACTCATAAGTGAAATGCAGAGAATGGGTTAGAAGAGAAGTAGACTGCAAGGACACCAGTATGCAACTGACAAGGAGAGGAAATTGAGCCTGAGGAGGAGATTGAAAAAGGAAGGAGCAGCTGAAAACAGATGGATAATAGGAGAGAATGGTGATACAATTCCACAGGGAGAGATCTTATAAATAAGATGTGGTCAACACTTAAAGTCTGCAAACTTGTCAAGAAAATAAGAACTCATTGAATTCAGCAGCCAAGAGGTCACCAGTGACCTTGGCAGAATCATTTCATTGGAATTGTTGATGTGGAAGACACATGGCTATAGTTGAGGAGTAATGAGGTGAGAAGATTGAGTCTTAAAGTGAAAACCAGAAACTTGATTATGAAGCAAAAGCAAGAACTAGATTAGTAGACAGAGAAGGGAATGCAGATGGGAAAGGTTTTTTTTTTTTTTTTTTTTTTTTAAGATGAGAGGTTTGAAAGCAAGGACAAATCTCCAGTGAATCTGAGAGATTGAGATACAGATGAGAACTGGGTCAAAATTGCAAGATATAGTTGAGGACATGAAGGGTCTGGGACTCAGAATAGAGGGGATGACATTTCCCTTATGTAGGAGCTAGCATACTCCCTCCTTTGAGGAAGCAGCCAGTGAAGGCAATGATAATCTTACAGGTGGAAAGCAGCAGCATCATTCTCAAGCGGTGCACGACTCCGCCCCCCCATTATTTTCCTATAAAGTAAGTGAGGCCTCTACCAGGACAGGAAGAAATCCAGCAGTTCTATGATGAAGGAGGATGGAACTGAAGATGAAATGAATAAAAATAGGGAGCTAGGGAAGTCACCAAGCAGTCAGCCTCTGAGAAACATCTTCATATCCTGCGGGTTTCATTTAGCCCAGTGGTCTTCATCCCTGGGTGCCTATTACAGACAATTGGAGAGCTCTTAAAATAAAAACCATGCCTGGGTCCAACCCATAACCATTAAATCAAAGTCTTGAGAGGATAATTCAACTAATATATCCCCTTTGAGATAAATCGGTCAATTTAACTGTATTGAGGATTCAAAAAACCCCCACAAACAAACAAACAAACAAACAAAAACAACAACAAAAAACCAAACTTGAAATGATACTCTATTTTCTTAGGGAGTCTTTCTTTCACTCCTAAGGAGCAAGGTACTCACTGCCAGGCTGGTCAGAACACTTAGTTACATATGTCATAGCCCTGCTCTACAGAGGGCGAAGTGGACATTTGATGTGTCCAGGTCACAGAACCGAAGCAGCAGCTAACCACTTCCTCTTCTTACTGGATACATACGGATACTGAGAGCAGTATAAATTTGCATGTTGAATGTCAAAGATGGACTCATTTTCATACTTGCCATGTATTAGCAGCTAAAAAATGGCACTGATTTACTTTGAATTAAGTGTTTCTTGGGAGGAAATGAAATGGGGTTACCCTGAAGGAGCTGCACTTTGCTTGCATCCCCACTGCCCCTCTCAGTCACCTTTAGCTTATTCATTCCAAGGAGACAAGACAAGTGTAGGTTTGCAGCATGGAAATCATCTTGAGGATAAAATTAAGTAACTAAATATGGCTTTATGAAAAATGAATTCTTTTTAAAGTTTGTCAAAAGTGCCAACATTTCTACATTTGCATTACTTTTGTATTTCTTGTTTTTGTGTATTGATAATCCGATTTATGTATTCAGCATGTGCTTCACTGGCTTATCATTTAAACTATTTTATAAAAAATATTTCTGGAGATTCCAAGATGACTACAGATTCAGTGAAAGCTGGACTCACATCCTTCCAGCACCAAACTAGATTTACAGCTAAATTACCAAGCAAACAACCTGAATAACTAACTGAAGGCTAGAAAAATATTACAAGAATTTAAGAAGAAGCCACATAGAGACTGGTAAGAAGGACAGAGATGTGCAGAGGGCAGGCCCATTTACATAAGTGTGGCAGTTGAGAAACAGAAGGATACATTTCCCTAGGAGTGTGCGGTTGCCCCCACCACAGGGATCTTCAACTCAGAGCAACAGAGATGGAAATAGCATTTGTTAGTGAAAATCACTGGAGATTCAGTGCATCTGGGAGAGAAGAGAGTCTGCTAGAGACACAGATGCTTTCTTCTCAGGACCAGTCACTCCAGTTGTTACTGCACCAGCCTGGGGAGTGTATTACCTGGTCCTCCAAACACCAGCGACACCACCCTGTTGTGCTCCAGTCCTGCAGGAGCATCTGCTGGCTGAGCCCAGCAGGGACCTGTGGGTGCACTCTTTCTGGAGAAGTTTTTGGTGGAGGCTCAGACAGTGACTGAACTGTGTGGGTTTGGAATGGGGACCTTTCTTCCCCACCTCAAGTGCACAGTCAGTGCCCCCTTCCCAATCCGATGAATCACTTAGCCTGCCTTTCCCCTCCCTGTGGCCCAGCCCTGCTGAGTTGTATTGTAGGAGGATCCAAGTGCCATGCTGAGCTGGGACTTATGGAGCACAGATCCCTGAGAGACTTTTATCTGGGAAACAGAGGGCTAGGTGCTGGATTGTGTGGCTTTATCCTGGTGGGGGGTATTTGTGGGGTAATACTGCCTCCCCTGTGAGCTCAGCTCATGTTATTCTCTCAACAGGAGATTCATTTGACCTGTCTCAGGTAGCTGGGAGCCATAATCTGCTGAGCTCAGTTTTCTTGGGGGTTGGGATCTGAGAGCTGCTTGGAGCTGAAACCTTTGGAGCACAGTCTCCCTCAAAGGCTCTTGCCCAGATAGGGGAAGAAGTGCCCTCTCCCTTCTGTAGGCTTGCCAGCATCACAGGCAAAGAGAGACTTTGTGAATCTCCCCTTCCAAATCCTACTTATGGAAATGTATTAAAGAAACCTAAACACTAATTTGAAAGAATATATGCACCCTTATGTTCATAGCAGCACCCTATATAATAAAGAGATAATATGCAAATTGACCATCACATCCTCCCACAAGATGGCCACCCCCTATGTGGTCACAATATGGCCATGACAAGATGGCTTGTAGGGGAGAGCAGTTGTGGGGGATCAGGCCAGCAGGGGAGGGCAGTTAGGGGCAACCAGGCAGGGGAGGGCAGTCACAGAGGAGCAGTTAGGCATCGATCAGGCTGGCAGGGGAGTGGTTAGGGGTGATTAGGCTGGCAGGCAGGCGAACGGTTGGGAGCCAGAAGTCCTGGATTGTGAGAGGGATGTCGGACTGCTGGTTTAGGCCCCTGTAGGATTGGGCCTACACTGGCAGTCGGACATCCCCGAGGGATCCCAGATTGGAGAGGGTGCAGGCTGGGCTGAGGGACACCTTCTCCCATGCCCAATACACGAATTTCATGCACCAGGCCTCTAGTTAATAATAAACATGCATAAAAGGAACTCAGTATTATCTCAATATGTGAGTTGTTATGTTACTTGCACAGCTTGTCAGAAATTCTATCATCGTCGTCTTTATCATCAAAAATAGAAATGTAGCATATAGCATAATCTCCCAAAATATGCTAACCTGGACTAAAAATTTTGGAAGCTGATTTGGGGGCTGTATTATTGCACTAATTTCCTAACTTTTCTCAACTCTAGTTTGCCTCTTTTCACCTTTGCTTCACATACTACTGGAGTACCTTATTTAAAAATACTTTCAGTGTGCCATTCTATTATACAAATAATTTATTGTTAACTTGACATTTTGGAGCCTCTAAAAACTGACCCAAGCTTTTCTTCAGCTTTATTTCTTCTTAATCCCATTCACAAACACTGTTCAGAAAGGTAGATATGACCACACCCTATGTTGCATTCCATTATGTTCCCTTAGTGAAAAGAATACCAGACTTAGAGTCAGAATACCTAGTTTCAAGAACCACCTCCTCCATTGCATTTTTATGCTAATAATATATATCAATATTTTAATTTACTCTCTGTAACAGAATTTGGCTGACTACTTTACATATATTATCTATAATTAATGCAATAATTTTGCCTTTTATAGTTGAGAAAATAGGTCAATTAAATTGCTCAAGGAAACACAGCTCTTAAGTGCAGGAACTGGGGTGCAAATTTAGATGTGCATGATTTCAAAATCCATGTTGTGTTCACTGTACCACACTGAATTAAATAACTCAAAACACCAAAAAATGTAAAATATATAAACCATGGACATGAGTAACAGTTACATTTTGCAAAGGGTCATATAAAGTTTTGGCTCTTAGGAAGTTTCTTAAAAATAATATTGACTCCAGTTCTAGCCTATATAAGACTTTGGCCTCCTTGGGTAGGAACTGCTATTTCCTGTGCCACCTAAACCCCAACTCAGCAATATTTCTGGATTTTCTTCAAATAATTTTTCTGCATTAACTTGTACCTTTTCTTATTCATTTCCCCTGAGTGGTCCTTTGGAAAAGTTCTCACTTTCTTCTCTAAAATTAAATTTCTCCCCAAATTCCAAACTGAAATTAATCAACTTGGTAGGTGACTATTCACATTTTCATCCTTTATTTTATTCATAAGCAAACGTGATAAACATTGGCATACCTGGATTATTCTTTAATAATGTATTCAGGGGAGCTTGAGGTTACTCATACATCAATTAGTTTTGAAAGAAATGGGAAATTTTACATACAGTTATTCATATCCTATTACCATAATCTGGAAGAATAAAGGGAAACAAAAAGCTTACTCAGCAAAGACTTTCCACGTGGGAGTGAGAAGAAGAGAGAGGGATCTAGAAGTTGAAGGAATATAAAGCAATATGAAAGGAGGCCAGAGCCGTGGGAACAGAAAGCCAGTGAGAAATCTCTGGGTCTGATGCAGACACAATCAGGAGAAGGGAAGGATCTATTATTTATTTTCTTATTTTAACTTTTCCTCACTGCCTTTGATCGGTTTTTATTCAAAATTAGCTGTCCAGTGTGATTTGACCATTATGGAATAAACGCTACGCCACATGCTTCTTTTCTTCTGGTGGGTTCCTTTTCTTAGGGCTTTTCCTCAGCTCTGGTGATTTGGAAGCTGCAGCCTTTTCTCCCTTCTTCTGCTTTGTAGAACCAACAGCCTCCTTCCCTCCCTCCCCTCCCATGGGCTTCTTGCCTGGAATCTCCTTCTCATCTGATTTGGCTTCTGGTGCTGCTGCTACTGCTTTGTCCCCCGGAGCTTGTGGTTCTTGGCCTGGTGAAGAATGCTGTTCTGGCACAGGGCCTTTGCATATGGGTATAGCTTCAACATGGTTCTCAGGTCCTTCAGTGGCTTTTTCTTCAGGACTCTGCAGTGCATCTTCTTGTGTGATGCTGGGAGAGCTCTTGGGATGTCTGGGCTTTTCACGATTCTGCTAAGGTCTGTATTGCACATCTTGTGCATGGGAAGGCTGTAGTTACTCTTGAGGGTGGCAGCTTTACACTGAGTGCCATACATATCAACCTACTGTGGAAAGTACGTTCAGTCCAAATGCAGAAACAGCCCACATGCCCATCAGGAGCAGTGTCAAAATGTTCAGTTTGCTCACAGTGTACAGAGTGATTCCAGGGATGTTTCTGAGGGCTTTGATGATACTGTTACTAGTGAATCAAAATTCCCTGTGGCTCCTGGGAGTAAATTTCTTGTGATATCCTCGGAAAATAAATTGCTGAGACTAGCAGGGGAGGATGGGATGTGGAAGAAGATTTTATTTGTGCAAAGTTACATTTCTTGGGTTCTAAAGTCCCTTGCTCCTTAAACCAGTCCTGGAAAAGGTGCAGATGGGATTCCAGCAGAGCCAGAGGCAAGGCCAGTGTCCAGAGCTTCTGCTCCATATTGCAGCTGGGTGAAGTTCAAGCCAGGTTAAAGTCCATTCGTCTATTCTGTGCAGTCCCACATGGCTGTGCGCCACATGGGCACAGGAGAGTGCGTCCCGATCACGGGAGAGCCAGGAATTGGTGTGCCAGAGAGAGAAGAGCAAGAACTTTCTCTTTTTGGAAGTTTTATATATTCAAGTTTCGCTCACTTGCAGTGGCTATACCTACTCTGGCCATGACTGGTTTTCAGGTGTGTTGATGGACAAACAGGTGGGCGCCTTCCTGTGTCACTCAGACTTTACTGGATGTTTGTCTAAGTCTAAACTGCCTTGTCCAATCCCTTGCTCCATCAGCCAGTGGGGAATAGACTTGGAGTGTTAAATGTGGCTTTTTGGCAAAGCTGTATGAATGGCCTGCCTATGTTACTGTTCTTCCCTTGCTCCTTTCCTGTTAAATAGTAACCAGGCTATTACAACAGACAGCATCCATACCTCTGTCCTCATTATAGATGATGCAAGGTTCCCTGAACTGCATAGGATGATGATTTGTCATTTTGCCCTTTCCAGCTCTCATTTGTTGAAAAGGAAGTTAGGATCTAATACTTAATCTTAAATTGTTTGTGTTGCTGTCATGTAAACTCCCTACATGTCCCACTGCCTCAAACCTTAAATAATAATTGAGCTAGTAGTGATAGTAGCTAGGGGAAAATAGATGATAAATATAAAGGACAGTTGTCACATTTTCCTATTATTAGAGGGTTTTTGTTTATTTTTAATGAAATCGAGAGTTCTCAATTGTTATAGAGGCTGATCTCATTAAAGCACATCAGATATGTGATTTGTTCTTTTGCTAAGGCTTTTGATTGATTGCCAAATAGGTACTCTGGCGACATAAACTGTAGTCATTCTTTTTCAGCCTGTGGATCCAATATATGCCTCATAGGATGTTCAAAGGAATGTGCCAAGAAGTATGAAGGGTCTGAGATTTTACAAAATTGCAAGTTAACAAGTTAGCTTTGTCTTGCCACAGTTTTACAGTTGCTAAAAGAAGAAAAAGACCTCTAGTTCAGAGACCAAAGACAGTTTTCTACTCACAACAAGAATAGTAGCTAGAATATCAGCATTATTGCCACTTCCCTGAACTCCTTTTCTCACATGGACACATGAGGAGGACCAGGTAACAGTTGCTCATGCAATGGGTTGTTGTAACAGAAAGAAATCATGAATATAAGAAATCCAAACACTTTATAACAAGCAGTATGCATGCCTATTCCTTTGCTCTGGAGGGATACACTCTCTGTACCTCCCAAGACTGTAAATAAACTTGCCCTTTGTTCTATAGGGAGACACTTTCTCCATCTTCCAAGCTTGTCAAATGGTCGATGTATTCTTCAATATACAAAATATGTCAGCAGGTTATTTCGGAACAAAGGCATAAACCTTAAATCTTTGGTTTCAAGATGTCTACAACTATGATAGACCCATGAAGAATTGCCTCCTGACAATAACCACCCATCATTTGTATAATATTTAGTTTCTGGTACATTTTCCCATGAGAATTTCCATTATTAGTATGACACTCTGATTAATCTGAATGCCAGAGGCTGGAAACAAATCCATTCAATTTTTATCATACAGCATTTAATTAAGATTATTATCAAAGGGACTCTGAACTGGAAAATGAGGCTAACCTACAGGGACCCAGATCGAACTAGCAGAACAAATCACATCAACTATCAATGTCTACTTTAGAAAGCCAGATGGTTTTCTTCTTTCATTTCTGTATTTATCTTTGCACTGTCCCAAGGCATTAATTCAAGTACTTGGGATCCATTAACAATTGCTATGGTCCTCAAGATAGAAATCTCGGGCAATTCTGCCATCTCTAACAATTCTGGACAGTACTTGAAATTGACCTGAATGTCTTCCAGAATCAACGTGGTATCATTGATCAATTTAGCTAAAGTCAGAGACAAATTTCATGCAGCTGTTTTTAATTCAGTATTTCTCATTATTATAGGATAAGTGCCTGCAGGGGACTCATAAATGATGAATCAGTTGTTCCTTCTGGTAGCTCCCCAAATAACCAAGGTAGACTCAAATGGCTAGATCTTCACAGTTATCTTATGGCTACATGGCCTATATGCGGTGTTGTTATTAAACAGTTGGGTGTCTCTTATTTAGATTGTTAAAGTGGATGTCACCATATCTTGGTAAAGGAGGCTAGTTAATACATATCTTCAATGAAGAACAGTCCCCAGTACATAAATCATGCCTCTAGAAAGAAAGTTTTGTTTAAAAGCACTACCCTCATCTCCCAAGGAAAACCTTCATTAATCAGGGAACCAAGTTGATACTGTCTTTAAAGTCCCGTCACATGCTTGGTAAACTTAGGTTTCCCAGTTAAGTTCAAATAATTGAGTTTGGCTCTTGTTTCTGGAAGGACTCTCTGTCTTATTTATGCCACCAGAAGGTTGGCATTTGTTCACCCATGGAACAACAGAGTGAAAACTGTAAGAATGGAGGTGGGGAGAATATCTGGAGGCATGAACAGATGTTTTACCTGGGATGTATAGAAGTTGGGATCATACCCTGCTAGAGATCCTCTTTGGCATTTACAGGCATTCACAGTATAAAAATGTAACACTCAATACTAATTATATATTGAACAGTAGAATTCTCAACATTACATTGATTTTTGCCAAAAAGGCCCTGCTTACAGGGCCACATTGTCTTCTGTTCTCCATTGTAGTCTCAATTCAAACGTCATCAGTTTGATTTGGGCCTGTAGTTTTCTACAGTACTGACTAGAATAGTGACTTAGGCAAATATCCTATCTAATAAAAGAATATTATGCAAATTAGGTGTCACTCCATGACAAAGATGGCCATCCCCATGGCTACAAGATGGTGGCACCCAAAGCCACAAGATGGTGGCACCCAGTCCGGCTCAGCCCCGCACTGAGTGGTCAGACCTGTTAGTCAGGCAGGTGGCAGAAGAGGCGGGAGGGCCCAAGGGGTGGAACAGGAGATCAGAGGAGTCTGGGGGTCCCCTGCCCAGGCCAGTGGCCTTGGCCAGAGGCCTCAGGCATGGGCAAGGGCAAGGCCGGCGATAACAGGGGCCTGGGTTCCACAGAGCCAGCAATCAGAGGGGCAGGGGCAGAGCCTGCAATCACAGGGGTCTGGGCACAGGTAGAGCTGGCAAAGCAGGGGTCTGGGGGTCCCATGCCCAGGCCTGCAGCCTTAGCCAGAGGCTGCCAGTGGGGCAAGGGCAGAGCCAGCAATTGCAAGGGGCAGAATCAGACCTGGTGATCGCAGAGGCCTGGGGTTTGTGAAGCCAGTGATAGGAGGGGCTTGTGGGTCCCCTGCCCAGGCCTGCATCCTAGGCCAGAGGCTACAGGCCTGGGCAGGGGTGGAGCCAGTGATCAGAGTGAACTACAGAGGAAACACCTTTTTTTACTGCTCATTGGCTAAGCTCCCTGTATGCCTCTGGTAATATTCTTAGTAACTTGGGTAATAAGAATCCCTAAAGGCGATCTAGGGTTTTTCCTCCACACTCCTGGAGGAAAAAAAATGAAGGTCCACTGATGGAGGGCTAATATATGTCATATCCTGTCCTAGCTGGTTTGGCTCAGTGCATAATGCCTTAGCCTGCTGACTGCAGGGTCTGGGTTCAATTCTGACCAAGGGCATGTACCTAGGTTGCAGGATTCTCCCTGGCCGGGGCCCAGGTCAGGGCATATGCAGGAGGCAACCAATCAAAGTGTTCCTCTCACTTTGATGTTTCTCTCTGTTTTTCCCTTCTCGTCCACATTCTCTAAAAATCAATGGAAACATATCCTCAGGTTTGGATAAAAAAAGAAAGAAAGAAATGTCATATCCCATGAAAGCCACATCTTGAAAATGCCTAAAGAAAGTTGTCATTTCTTCATGGTGAAGGGACTGGATTCCGTGCTTATGGAAACACCTTGGTGGCTGTGGTGACTGGCAGTGACTACAGTAGCGTGGTGATGGGGCTAGTGGCTTCCCCTGACTAGCCTGATCGCCTCCCACAAAGGGAGGCCAGACTGTGGCTTAGGCCCACTCCCCAAGGGGATCAGGGAGCAGGCCTAAGCCGTCAGTAGGACACCCCCTGAGGGATCCCAATATGTAAGAGGGGGCAGGCTGGGCTGAGGAAATGTGCCCCCCACCGCACGAATTTCATGCACCGGGACCCTAGTCTATAATAATAAAGGTATAATATGCTAATCACACTGGATAGCCAGACAACCTTTCAGATGAAGCTGGGGCTGAGAGGACCAAGACAAGCTGCTGTGGCTGCGAGGGCTGAGCCCTTGCATGAATTTTGTGCATCAGGCCTCTACTCTATAATAATAAAAGGATAATATGCTAATTAGAATGGATATCTTCTGGATATTCTTCCTGATGAAGCCAGGGCTGGAGGGAAGCCAGCGCAGGTCGTGGGTGCCTGCAGGTGGTCGGAAGAGGGAGCAAGGGAGCATCCTGGGTCCCAGGTGCTGGAGAGAAGCTGGTGCCAGCAGTTGGGCCTACTCTTGCATGAAATTTTGTTCACCTATATAATAAAAGCATAGTATGCAAAATGTCTCCTGAACCAGGAGATATCTGGGAGTTCAACCGTGGGGCAAGGCCAGCTGGGGAAGGGAGGGAATACCTGGCAGCTGCTAGGGACCCTACCAGTGCACGGATTTTTTTTCACCGGGCCTCTAGTATCCAGTAGTCCTTCTAGTGTCCTAAATTCTCCAGCATATTTAGAGAAGTATAGCCTTTGGTTCCCATGAGGTTCAGAGAGGCTTTCATCCCATCCCTAATCCTTGTCTCTAAAGTATCTGAGTGAGATTGGTGATGAAGAGAGGAATCAGGAAACACGGAGGGAAAGACTTCATGCCAGTAGAGTGTGTTTACTTTTTTTTTGAGCAGTACAGTAGCTGCATTCAGGAATTTTTCTAGATATTTTTGAGTCAGTTTCTCATCCTCCAGGAGGTCAACTTTGTCAGCATTTTAAACTCAACCTGGGGCAGACAAAGTGGGAATATTAGTTGATGCTTCACTTACAGTTCCTGTGATAATTTGTTTTAGTAAAATATCTGCCAGTGGGCTGAAAGCTCTATTACAGCAGCCAGAATCCACAGCCAAAAATTCTGATGTCTTTTAACAGGGCCTTTTATCTTCAAAGTAGGACCCAATGCACAAAATTCATGTACGAGTAGACTTTTCTTTCCCCTGGCTGCCAGCACCGACTTCCCTCTGGAACCCAGGACCCGGGCTTCTTTCCAGCCGCCAGCAGGCACCCAGGACCTGGGCTTTCCTTGCAGCCCAGGCTTCATCCAGAAGGTTGTCTGGAAGGATGTCCAGTCTAATTAGCATATTATACTTTTATTAATATAGATGGATTCATGGTTGACATTATTACACAGCTGAAGGTCCTGAGTAGTAATATGATGGTCCTGTTGTCATTCTTCCTTATCAAGTATTATTTCCCCTGCCCTCTCACCTCTGAAGTGAACCAAAAATCTAACAATTAGCCTGGTTTCCTTACATGGTGCTTATAAATTCACCTGTTTAACTCTTCATGTAGGTAAGCACCTCTCTAAATTTCTGAAAGTAGGCAGAAAGATTTTCCCACTCTCCCTAGTAGAAATCTTAATTCTAGTTGTTACTATGGTGTGCACCTGAGACTGCCAAATTATTGAGAAATTTCTATACTTGGAAGAGAGTTTGCATATGTAGCATTCTGTGAGATTGTATCATACCTTCAAATTAAAAAGTTGGGCTTCCACAGTTTTGTGGATACTGGCAGAAGTCACAGGTTGCCTAGGTCATAGTTTATTACTCACAATAATGGGAGTAGCCAGAATATCAGCTTTGCTACCACTTCCTAGAGCCCCAGTTCCCACATGGCCAGAGGAGGAGGAAAGACATCAGCTGTGCATGCTGTGCTTTATAGGAGAGGAACACTGTGCTTAGGGAACCCTGGCCTTTTGCCCCTGGAGGGAGGTATGTCCTTATTTTCTAAAATTGTAAGTCAATATGTAATTTGTTCTAGAAGGTGATACTGTCTCCCTTTTCTAAGGCTGTTTGCTACATAAAAGTCTTGAAAATATAGTCTAAAACTATAGTCTAAAACTATAGGTTCTGCATTCAAGAAATGCAAGCACAAGGCCTTTGGAGAATTGTCTCCCAACTGCCCAGAAAGAAACTTCTTGATCCTGAAGGCACCAAATTCTCCTTAACAGCCTGCTGAGACTCCATGGGCTGTGCTGCCATGATGGCTTCACAGGGGTTGATTGCTCTCCTTTCCAGGGGCACAGTGATTAGAAAACTATGGCCATTGCTAGCAAGTGAAAGAAAATAGAGAGAAACGTATTTACAAGTATGAAATCAGTATAATTTATTATAATAAGCATTATAACATTCCATATTGAATTAATTTATTCTGACCAATGAAATGAATATCAGACAACAAATCTTTTAAGTGCTGAAGCTGACCAGAAGATCTACTTATAGATGGTTGCTTAAAATGTTGTTGTAATCTAATCTTACAAATAATCAATGAAAATAATTTAAATTTATAAAAATATTTGTATATGGATAATGATTTGACTGGCAAATATAAGGACAGTAGGCAATATCTATTTTAAACTTGAACTCCTCTGTCTTGGTTTTTGTAAGTCACTGCAGAGAGAACCACTCAGTGTCTGTTCTCTTGGTGTTTTGTGTTTGTTTTTTCAACCTGTATATTATAAATTAGAAATAAAATTGACTGCCATATCCACTTATTATTCCTTTTATGTTGTAGTTAGAGAGTATTCTCTGTCTTTATTTTACTTTATTCTGTGTCTATTTTCACACACGCACATGCACACACACACATGAATTGTATCTTTAGAAATTCTCTATCAAAATGTCTCTTTTCCTGGGTTAATAAGATATCATTATAGGTCAGCCAGCGGAGTTTCGGGGTTGAGTATTGACCTATGAACCAGGAGGTCAGGAGGTCAGGGTTTGATTCCCAGTCAGGGCATATGCCCAGTTGCAGGCTAAATCCCCAGTATGGGGCATGCAGGAGGCAGCCAGCCGATCAGTGGTTCTCTCTCATCATTGATGTTTCTATATCTCTCTCCCTCTCCCTTCAATTCTGAAATCAATAAAAAATATATAGAAATATCATTCCATTAATGCAGATATTCACATTCATCTGAGTTATTTACTCAATGAGACTCAAAATATGAGTAAGTCAGAGAAGGTGATCAGTGGGACAGAACAAAGCCCTGCAGATTGACATCTAATATTTCCTTTCTCCTTTACCTCTTAAATGGTTAGCATCATGATTTCCTCCTACACTGCTGACTAAAATGTCTTTATATTCCTTCTTAATTTATGCTACAAATATTTTCACATTATTGATTACATTCTATATGTCAGGCATCAGACTAGGTTAATTGAACTGTAATGGACATGGTCCCTCCTCACTGAACTTACTGTCTAGTAGGGGAAGAAGACAATTAATAACATACCTATATATTCACATAAGTGCAACTTTATCAGAATAATGACTTTCTAAGGAGCATTTGGCTCAATAAAAACATTAAATTGGGTGATTGCCTAGAAATGGAAAGATTTATCTGACATCTAATGATTAAATTGACCTCTGAAGAATGAATAAAACTTAAGAAAGGGAGAGAAAATTTTCTAGCAGAGGATGTAGTATATGCAAAGCCTTTGGCTGAAGGAAAAGTGGGTGAAAAATGAGAAGAACCTGGAGAGTATTATGCTAAGCAAAATAAGTCAGTCAGGGAAAGGCAAATATCTCACTCATATGTGGAATCTAGTGAACAAAATACACTGATGAACAAAATAGATCCAGAGACACAGAAGCATAGAACAGATTGACAAATCTCAAAGGGAAGATGGGAGAAGGGGAGAGATTAAACAAATAATTTATATGCATATATGCATAACCTACAAACATAGACAACAGTCTGGTGAAGGCTGGGAGGTGCTGGGGGGAAACTCCATAGTATTCAGAATCATAAATGACTTCTGAATATCTGGCTTTTATTATTTTCTACTTATGTATGGCTATGTATTAGATTATCTCAACACTTCATAGATTAAATATCAACAATAGTTATTTTGTTCAGATATCTGCAAGTAAGGGCTTAATAGGAAAGCTCATCTTTATATCATTTGGCATCTACTGGGAATCTCAAAGGCTAAGACTATAATCGCTTGAAGTTTCTCTGATTCACAGGTCTGGAGTGTGATGCTGACTGATGTTCAAATGTGTCAGAGCTGTGGCTAGAACAACCACACGTGGAGTTTTTATGTAGGTGACTGACTTCCCCCAGCCAGATTTCTTCTTATAGAATAGTGTCTGGCTTTCAAGGATAAACACTGAGAAAGAGTGCCAAGCAGAAGCTGTAGAGCCTTTAATAACTCTGCTTTGAAACCACTCAGAATCAACTCCATCGTGTGATATTCCTTAGAAACAAGTCAATAAGGCTGACCTCTGTTCAAGACATGTGATGTCAAAGAATTTGTGGACCTGTTTAAAAGTATATAGAGAACTAGATGGCAGATTAGACCCACTATTGAGAGATAAGACATTAGAAAAAGATGACATTTAGAAAAAAAATTTTTTTTCTGCTTCTAGTTGATCTTTAAGCAGCTGTCCTGCATCCTCTGCTTTTTTCAGGAATTGATCTATTACTTCTAAAACTGTCTTCTAAAACTTATCTAACTTTATAAATTAATAAACATAAACAGATGCAGAGGCAGGACAGCATTGAACAGACTGTCAAACTACAATACAGCTGGAAGGCTGGGGAGGGTTGAGGGGGGAGTTAAGAGATCAACTGAAGGACTTGTATGCATGCAGACAAGCATAATCAATGGACACAAGACACTAGGGGATAGGGGAGGAAGGGGAAGGTCAAAGGAAAGAATGGAGACTTATTTAACACTCTTTGTAATACTTTAAGCAATAAAACAAAATTAAAAAAATAATAAAACTTATCTAACCTTGACTCCTCATCAAGACACTTTATCTTCAGCTGCTTATTGTCCCTCGGATGTGTCAATATCATCTCCAATTTAAACTTGTTTAAAATCAAACACCTTGCTTTTTCCTCAGATATTCTCTTTATCTTGGAATCTGTTTTCAGTTAGTGGAGAAATCATTCTGGTTCAAACTTTTTGTTTTATTTTTGACTTGTTTCCCTCAGTACCAATTGCAAGCAAATGCTAGATATGGTCAAGTCCATCTTATTCCCAGTATTGTGGGAAAGTGAACTTTTTGCTAATCCTAGAATATACCAACTCATTATCTCCTTAGGATTTTGCTCTTTCTGGAAAAATTATCCCCAAAACATCTGGTTTCTTTTATTCATTCATTTCTATGGTTAGGCTCCCATGACCAGTATTAGTAATGTGCTTCCTCGTACTAATTATTCCCTCTTACAATTCTTTTTAATAAGGTTAGTAAGTTCTGGGGATAAAATAGCATAGTGACTATCTTAACTAATAAAAGCGAAATAGTAAAATTAACCATTTCTTCGGGACACCTACCAGCCACTCAGAGCGACTGTATGCAAATTAACCCAGCCAACATGGCGGCCGCCACTCATGGAGTAAACGGCAGCTTCCATTGCAGCAGGAGCAAAAATGAAACTGTCTGTGCTCTGGCCCCATTCCTCGCCGAAAGCAAGACAAAGCATATTTGCAACATAGTATAAATCATAGAATCCTCGGGAGCTGAAGGAAACAGCAGGCCTAAGAGTAACATTATTTCATTATAGAGGCCGTGAGCTGAAGCAGAAAGGAGGCTTCCGTTACTAAGCCTTGGCTTCTTAAAGGAACAGTATCAATTATAGGAGATAAACAAACCCCAGAAACCTGCGTCCAGCCAGCCTTGCTGGGACATTGGGTCAATGGGAGCTGTGGGCAGCCTTAAAGCCCCTCACCCAGGCTGGTCAGGCACGCCAGCAGGTGGACATCCCCCGAGAGGTCCCAGATTGTGAGAGGGCACAGGCTAGGCTGAGGGACCTCCCGAGTGTGCAGAGCGGCTGCAGGGAGGAACAGCACAGGACCCAGGACCTGTGAATGGGAAAGAGGCGGCAGGGTTGGCAGCCTGCTTGGCGGCTCCTCAGGCCCTTTGAGGGGCACCGGGGAGCGGGTAAGAGGTGGCAGGGGGCCGGAGGCCTGCTTGCCAACTGCCCAGGCCCTTTGAGGGGCATCGGGGAGCGGGAAAGAGGCAGCGGGGGGTCAGTGGCCTGCTTGGTGGGATTCCCAGGCCCCTTGCAGGGCACCGAGGAGCAGGAAAGCAAGGCGGCAGGACGGGGAGCAGGAAAGAGGCATCAGGGGGTCAGCCTGTTTGGTGGCTGCCCAGGTCCTTTGTGGGGCACTGGGGAGCGGGAAAGCAAGGCTGCAGGGGCCGGGGTCCTGCTTGGCGGGTCCCCAGACCCCTTGGCAGCACCAGGGAGTGGGAAAGGAAGGCAGCAGGGGACGGGTGAGTGAGAAAGAGTCAGCGGCCTGCTTGGCAGCTCCCCAGGCCTTTTGGGGGCCACTGGGGAGTGGGAAAGCAAGCTCTTGGAGGCTGGGGGCCTGCTTGGCAGCTCCCCAGGTCCCTTTCGGGGATCAGGGAGCAGGAAAAGGCTGGCCTGACCACGAGGCGGGGTTTTCCCTGCTTTCTGGTGGCTGGAGGAGGATGGGCAGTAGGCAAGCTTGGGAGGCTGGCGTCACCCAGCCCTGGCCACAGCTCAAAAAAGAGAACAACATACAGGGGAGGGCAAGAGTCTGAGAGATCAACATAGAGGGGGTGCCTGCTCCAAGCCTCGATGGTGTGCCTGGGGGTAGGCCCCCAGCAGGTAGACACACACAGGAGGACTGCTCTGAGCCTCAGATACGGCTGGGGGCAGGTCCCCAGTGGCGAGACACACACACACACACACACACACACACACACACACAGAAGGAGCCTGGCAGACTGGGGCCATCATAGGACATCCACTGAGGGGTTCCAGACTGTGAGAGGGGGCAGGCTGGGCTGAGGGACCCCCCACCCTCCCGCCATGCACAAATTTTGTGCACCGGGCCCCTAGTAGTTAATAATTGTGTAATTAAGTGTAGTTAAAAATGTATTTCAGAGATGTTAGAGTGCATGTCCACACAGCTAAAAAGTGGCGGGACTGGGTTTCAAACCCCAATCTTCCTCACTTCAGGCCTGTGTTATTTGCCACTGTGTAATCTAAACTAATAAAAGCGAAATATTAAAATTAACCGTTTCTCCGAGACAGGGTAAGCCACGCCCACCAGCCAATCAGAGCGGCTGTATGCAAATTAGCCCAGCCAACATGGCGGCTGCCACTCCCGGACCTGAGTAAACAGCCCTTTCCATTGCGGCAGGAGGGAAAGTGAAGCTGCGCCCCTCAGCTCAGCTCCG
>PVJC01019317.1:0-30383 GCA_004026665.1 Murina feae
AGGAAATATTGTTCTAAACTCCTTCAGGGGAAATATTCACATTGTTATTTCCTTTAAAGAAACTTCTCAAAATTACATTTGAATATATGAGACCTCTTATCAGCTAAAGGAAATTAGCGATGCTGATAGAGTACCATGGGGACATTAACAGAAAAGCTTATCCACTGGTATTAGTAAATTGTTTCATAAGTGCTGTGTGTCCATACACATACTCTCATTACTAAAATGTTAATTGGATTTTGAATTTGTAGTGAAAACTAATGCCTGAGCAATTAAATGAAATAGAGACTATTGTATTTGATATCAGAAATCTCTATTAAATTGGGGGGAAATTTTCTTTACTTTTACTAGCTTAAATAAAACATTTGGAACATGCTGAATATTTTATTTTATTTAAAATTCATCTTTAGAATTGAAATATTACAGATGTACCCCTTTCCCTCCCATTGATCTCCTCCATGCCACACCCAAACCTCCCCTCCCCCCAACAGGACTTCACCGCATTATTGTCTATGTCCATGGGTTATGAATATATACATATAAGTTCTTTGGTTAATCTCTTCTCACTCCACCCATCTGCCTCTCAACCTCTGCCTTCTCCCAATTCTTGCCTTCCCTGTGAGATTCAACAGTCTGTTCCATGCTTCTGTGCCTTTTGATCTATTTTGTTCATTAGATTCCACATATGAGTGAAATCATATAATACTTATCTTTCTCTGACTGGCTTATTTTGCTTAGCATAGTACTCTCCAAGTCCCTCCTTGCTGTCTCAAAGGGTAAGAGAGCCTCCTTTTTTACAGCAGCATAGTATTCCATGGTGTAACTGTACCACAGTTTTTGTATCCACTTCTCTGCTGATGTGGTTGGGCTGTTTCCAGATCTTAGCTATTGTAAATTGTGCTGCTATGAACACAGAGATGCATAGAGTCTTTCTGATTGGTGTTTCAAGTTTCTTAGGATATATTCCCAGAAATAGGATCACTGGGTCAAATGGTAGTTTCATTTTTAATTTTTTGAGGAACTTCCATACTATTCTTCATAGTGGCACCAGTCTGCATTCCCACCAGCAGTGTCCTAGGGTTCCCTTTTCTTCACATTCTTGCCATTAGTTGTCATTTGTTGATGGTAGTGTTTCTGACAGGTATGAGATGATACCTTACTGTCATTCTAATTTGCATCTCTCTAATTTGCATCTCTCTGAACCTTTTTTCATATGTCTTTTGGCCATCTGTATGTCGGCTTTGTGGAAATATCTATTTAGGTCCTTTGCCCAATTTTTAATTGGATTGTCTTTCTTTTGTTAAGTTGTATAAGTTCCTTTTATATTTTGGATATTAACCCCTTATCAAGTATATCATCACCAAATATGGAGTGGGCTCCATACAGTGGGCTCTCTTTTCATTTTGTTGACAGTTTCTTTTGCTGTGCAGAAGCTTTTTATTTTGATTTAGTCCCATTTGTTTATTTTATCCTTAGTTTCCTTTGCCCTAGGAGATGTATTGGCAAACATATTGCTATGAGAGATGTCTGAGATTTTGCTATGGTTTCTTCTAGGATTTTTATGGTTTTATGACTTAAATTTTTTTATTCATTTAAAATATTATTTTTTTGTGTGTAACTGGAATTAATATACACTTTCAATCCTTACATTATTTGCAATAGGTAGTCAGTTCTTATGACAAAAGTTTTCTTACTTTACCCAATCTTAAGAAACATAATGTGCAATTGTGTCCTAGTTTTCAGCCATTTCCTAAGGACTCTGGTGCTGGGAATCAGGGAGTCACATTGTGAGATTTAAGTTCTAGCAATACAAATTATTTTTATTTTTTATTTTATTAAGTTTTAAAAAATCTTTATTGTTGAACGTATACCTAGGTCCCCCTTTGTCCACCCCACTCTCATCTTCCTTTACCCCAGGCCCTCACCAGCCCATTGTCTGTGTCCACGGGTTGTGCATATATGCATACAAGTTCCATGGTTGATCTCTTCCCACCCAGCCTCCCCTACCTTCCCTCTGAGGTACAACAGTCTGTTCATGCTTCTATGACTCTAGTTCTATTTTTGATCATCAGTGTTTTTTTTTTGGTTCATTAGATTCCACATATGAGTGAGATCATGTGGTAGTAATCTTTCTCTGACTGGCTTATTTCGCTCAACATAATACTCTCCAGGTCCATCCATGCTGATGCAAATGTTAAGAGTTCTTTCTTTTTTATTGTCGCATATTGTTCTAGTCATTTTTAGATGATCAACCGAGCCAGGGTTGAGAGAGCAGCCAAGGAATGGGGGATAGCCAGTCTACTTTGTAATGCTAATGAAGAATAACAAGAAATATAGGAAACTATACAATCTCTCTATTAGAAACTGAATCATCCACACCATACTACGTTTGAAATTGCACCTTCTTGTCATGTCGCATACTGTGTCAGTGTGCCTGACTCTGCTGCTGCTCACAGGTGGCTCCAGGAAGGGCCAGCTGCAGCTGTTAGTGCACTGTGGTATCTTGGTGGTTCAGAGGAGTCTGATTCCAAGAACAACTCAGCTAGAATGGGATTTCTACCAAAGAGCTCTTCTAGGACAGAGAGAAAGCAGGAATTTCTCTAGTACCAACCAAAGAAGGCTTAGTTGCTGAGAGCACGAAAGAATTTGGTCCCAGGGTTTTCTTATCTCTGAGGTAAGCTCGGTTTAAGAAAACAAAGCTGGAAAAACTCAGAGGGGAAGATAGTCTGACCACACTGATCACAGTGCATTGAGTGCACGGTGACTTCATAATATCTCTAGTGAGCCTGACCCCTGTCGAGATGATTTTGGGTAGAGGAGATCATTCTGAGGTTTCCTTCATTTTAATCTCCTCCTATGCAGTGACAAGTATTAATGTGCTCAACTGGAAAAACACAGACAACTCCTGCCCCTCGCCACAGGGACCCAGACCTTCTGAGAGGGTGAGGAATTTACAGTGACTACTTCCTATGGATTATAAGACATGACCACATTTAACCTTCCTATTACTTTCATTCCAGTTGTTCAGTCACCTAATCTCTATCCTGTGTTGGAAAGAGTACAGTTACAGAAGCAGCTCAGCTACAATCAG
The DNA here is from genome assembly GCA_004026665.1 of Murina feae. Taxonomy (NCBI): domain Eukaryota; kingdom Metazoa; phylum Chordata; class Mammalia; order Chiroptera; family Vespertilionidae; genus Murina; species Murina feae. The sequence goes on from PVJC01019317.1 coordinate 3,092, forward strand.
TGATGCCAAAAAGTTAATCAGCTAAATTCAGAAATGGTTGTTGTAGGCAGTGTAATGGTCTCCCAAGATGTCCATGTCCTAATTCCTGAAACCTGTGCATGTGTCCCTTCAAATGGCAATGGGAAATAAGGCTTCAGGTGGATTAAATTTCCTAATCGGCTGACCCTGAGATGGAGAGATTATCCTGGGTTCCTGGGCCCATTGTAATCATAAAAGTTGAGGAGGGAGCCTGGCTGATGTGGCTTAGTTGCTGAATGTTAACCTATCAACCAGGTTCAATTCCCGATCAAGGCACATGCCCGGGTTGCCAGCTCAATCCCCGGTAGGGGGTTTGCATGAGGCAGCTGATCAATAATTCTCTCTCATCATTGATGCTTCTATATTTCTCTTTCCCTCCCACCTTCCTCTCTGAAGTCAATTTAAAAATATATTTTTTTAAAAAGTGGAGGAGGGAAGCAAGAAAGGAAGTCAGAGTGATACAGTGTGAGAAGGACTCAGCCTGCTGCTGCTGACTTTGAAGATGGAGAAAGTGAGCCACAAGACTAAGGAACACAACAGCCTTAGAAGCTGGAAGAAGCAAAGAAACAGATTCTCCCCCAGCACCTCCAGAAAGGAATGTGGTCAGTAGATATGGATTTTAGCCCAGTGACATCCATGTCAGACTTCTGACCCACGGGATAAATTTGTGTAAGTTAAGGCAATAAAGTAGAGGTAAATTGTCATGGCTGTGATAGTAAGTAAATATAATGATGTTCAGAAACAAACAAAATCAGTATGCAGTGACCTGAGTTACTTAATTCATATTTCAAAGTCCAAAGACATGGTCACAGCGATGGGCAGCAGTAAAGTCCAGAAGAAGGCACTGCTACTGCAGCACAGCATAGGCACTTGGCGTTGAACTAGCAGGGTTTATACCTGCTTCTAAGAAAGGATTTTGAGCACAAATAAGAGTACCAACAAGTGTCACAGCTATACAGATAGGGAGAAGCCAACTCTACTCCTGGTTCCCATATGAGCACAATCGGCAGGGAGGCTGGAACCACTAGTAACCAGGTTCTTTGTATATATCGCTAAGTCGATAATCCAATAACAATTTCTTTTATTACTGATATTAATTCAGTTAATGATTTCTTTACTTGATAACTGTGTCAATGGGTAACAATTAAAAGAAAGGAGTTTCAGGTCTGACCAGTGTGGCTCAGTTGGTTGGAGTGTCATCCGTGCACCAAAGGGTTGTGAGTTCGATTCCAGGTCAGGGCACATACCCAGGTTGTGGGTTCAGTCCCCAGTCGTGGAATATATGGGAGGCAACTGATTGATTTTTCTCTCTCTCCTTCTCTCCCTCTCTCCCTCTCTTTCTCTCTTTTGAAAAAGAAGAAAGGAAAGACCGTACAGATGTTGTCTCATGGAATGTTTTATCCTCCTAACTTAAATTCCCAAAACCAATATTGATTCAACTATGTTGGATTATAATTAAGTTTTAAAATAGCCTGTCTAACTTCACAGATAAAGCACATGTTGCAGTTGCATATTTCCATGATTTCCCCCCCTTAATCTTAAATTATTTAAGTCATCTCACTTGTGGTAATCATGTTCACATTATCAATGATGCATCTGATAACTTTAAGACACATATGTCCACATATGCACGTGTATGCACACATGGAATAAAGAGGAATAAGAAAGACTGACGGAGTTAGGATATTAGTTCAGTGGTATCTAGAGCCCTTTCCTGCAAAAATCTGACCTGGTTGGCCGGCCAGCTGGTCAAGATGGTTCTTATCCATGGTTCCTGTCATCAGAGACCAGGTTGTGTCTCTCTTGTTGCTCCACTCTCCTTTAGGAGATGAGCCTTGTCCACGTGATTCAGCATCACATCCTCCCCATTCTATTCTGTAGGTGAGAAAAAGAGTGGAAGGTGACCAGCTTCTGTTGGAGGCTATGAGAAAGGTGCACACATGGCCTCTACGGGGACCTCATTAGCCAGAATTGAGCTATGAAGTCATCCCAAGCTCCAAGGCAGGCTGGGAAATGTGCTCTGTAGATAAGTGGCCACGTGTTCAGCTAAAATTTGGAGGATTCTATTAAGAGAAAACGGAGATACTGGATATGGAGATTGAGGAAATAATTAGCAGTCTCTGTCTAGAGAGCTAGGACGATCTCTACAGGCAAATCAGATTTGTCCCAGGCCTTTATGGTGTAACCTCATCTGGCTCTGGCCATAATTTGCCTGATTTTGTTCCATTTCAGGCTGCTTATTTGCTGTATTTGTAGTCCCTTCTGTGTTCGTGTTTGCCGGTGTGGCTTTATTTGGCTTTGCTACCAAGTTACAGTCTTTTTTTTTTTTTTTTTTACTATGTTTCTTGTGATATCACTTTTGGATTCTGGTTGTCTGCCCCTGGTTTCTTCCCCTTTGTAGCCAACCAGATAATCTAGAATACCAAATAGTCAAGGTTCTTCTCTTTCACTCTCAAATAACCTCAACCAATAACTTGTGACACAGGTCATTTTCATGTTGCTAGCATCCAAGAACCAAAATGCATTAAGAAAGTATGACATCAGCAGGTTTAATGCTGTAGTGTTGTTGAGCTACAGAATAGATAAACCTTGTGCTGAATAATTAGTGGCCCTACTTAAACAAATTAGATTGCTTTGAGACTCAATCTATGTTGGGTAGTCAATATGCAACCTCATTCGTGAAAACACATCATTCTAATGTACAATTAGCAGTAATGTGGATGAACCTCTGAAGATACCACTCTCGATGGACTACTTATTCTTGATATATTCAAGAGGCTTTGCTGACATTTTGAAAATTTTGTTTTATAAAGAATGCTGAGAAAATGAGATTCAGATCCCAGAATCAAAGTAAGGAAATGTTTTCAGGTCGGGAGTTTTCTCTGTAATAATCAGAGATAGAAATGTGTAATTTAAGCTTGTAGTGGAAAAACCATGATATTCCACCAGAATGGGGGATATTTGTTTTCTGTCAAACTGATTAGTGCTCATGAAGGCAGCCCAGGCCCCCTGCAGCATAAAACATAAGAAAAAGAACACTTAGAACTTATATAGCCCAGCATCCTTCATTTTACTGATTGAAAGCCACATCCAAGAAGTAGGGGGATTTTTAATTGAGAAAAAAACAAAACTGGAACCAGGTGTGGAAGCTCAGTGCAGAACACACTATATCGATTTTTAACTGACCTACATCACATCTTGCTTTATAGTCACATCTTTGTGATCTCTCTTTACCTTTTTTGTTAATTTCTGTTTAATAACATTTTTAATTTAAAAAGTTGCTTTAGACTGGCTGGCACGGCCCAGTGGTTGAGCGTCTACCTATGAATCAGGTTATAATTTGATTCCCAGTCAGGGCACATGTCTGGATTGTGGGCTTGATCCCCAGTAGAGGGTGTGAAGGAGGCAGCCAATCAGTGGTTTTCTCTCATCATTGATGTTTCTATCTCTCTCTCCCTATCCTGTCCTCTCTGAAATCAATAAAAATATATAATTTTTTAGGTTGCTTTAGTTGGAAAATGTTCAAGGAAATAAATTAATTAAATAGTCTGGTCATTTGGCTAACTAGTTTTACAAAATTCCACGTAGCAATGAGCATATATCAAGTTGGAGGAAACAAAAGTTACATGCATGTATACAAAAGTAGAAAGAGGATTAAACAACTTTTATGCCTTTCAGAAGTTCATATATCGAACGCCCTTTTAGAGTATAAAACTCATGTAGACACCAGCATGTTTTTTTCAAGGTCATGAAAAAAAATGAATTGCAAGTCTGTTTTATGAATCTAAGATAGTACAATACCATTGGCTTTTGTTCTTGCATTTATTAAACTTGCACATGAGTTTTTAGAAGTTCTTAAGAATTTACTCTCTTCCTGAAAACAATATGATTTCCTAATTGAGTGAAGAAGAGCAGCAGAAGCTGGCTTTCAGCGATCAGCAGATCAGCAGTGCAGGGGGCCACTTCATGCAAACAGCACTGGTATTGAGGGGCCTCCCCTGGAGCAAGAGGCCCAGTGCAGCTTCCCCTCAGGGGCCACTTCCCTGGGGCTCCTGCTTGCTCTCCGTCTCCAGATTCCCACTGGGCAGAACTTGGCTTTCTGGCTTGTTTACTCCATGCACCTCTCTTCAGCAGTCAGCAAATTTGCACGCTGTGTGACCCAGGAGTCTGCCGCCAGCTACTCCAAGGTGCTCTGAGCTGCTCAGGGACAGGCTTGTCTTTCATTGCGAGTCAATGCTCTATTCACGAAGAAATCATTCCTGCTATGAACTGCAGACAGGCTGTTTGTACCTTTAACTTTCAGCATCATTGCCTCCAAAAGAGATGCTAAAAATGTATTTCCTAGTCAGGAAGGCAAATGGTCAGGATGCCTTGTATCAAGTGGCAATTACTGCTTCTTAGAGCGACAATGCAACTTTTCTCCTTTGTGAGAGACTTACTCCTAAGAATCACCTGGGAATAACGTATTGTATTAGTCAACAATTGCATGCATTGAGGGCCTGCTATGTCCTAGGCATGATTCTAGCCATGGAAGCAATAGCAATTAATAAAAGAAAGGAAAACCCTGCCAGGAGTGACCTTACATTACCATCGCTTATACTCTCCTGCCGTGAGTAACTCCAGCAGTTTCTCTACTGAAGTAATAGAGAAAGTGAACTAACTTTGCCTTTTGCACTAACCAGGTGATTTTATCAGCCTGAAAAGGTTGAACAAGGGAGATCTTTATACATCAAAACTTTCAGTGAGGGGGTCTAAGAAATCTGGGGCTTTGCAGCTGCAGGTTGCTCAGAACCTTGTCATTCAATATTCAATGGGGCTTGCTACACAGACATATAAGCTTGTCACCATCAATATGGAGCAAAAGCCCACAGCTTAGTAAAAAATCTAATTTTAAAAACAGATTACATAAGTATAAATATATATTCATCTTCAGAAATGTTTCAAAAATGTTTACCATATTCCTTTTTTATCCTCACCCGAGGATATATTCACTGTTTTTATTTTATTTTTTTAGAGAGCAGGAGAGAGAAGCGGGGGAGAGAGAAGGTTGCCTCCTGTACTCATCCTGATCATGGATCAAACCTGCGATCTAGGTATGTGTGCTGAGCAGGGATCGGGCCCACAACCTTTTGCTATACTGGGTGACACTCTAACCGACGGAGCCACCTGGCCATGGCAGATGGCTACCATATTCTGAAGCCCCCTGCATTGCTATCGGGCAACTGGAGTGGCCCAGTAACAGCGAGGGTATCTGTGCCCAGTGCCACGTGGTGTTTTACAGTTAACTTCAGCCCAAGCCCCATGGGGCTGGTCTCGGGGTTCTGTTCCCCATGATATACCTGTGCAGATTCGAAGCCGATAGCTGCCTGAATCTCTAGAAAGCCTGCTGGTGGAGTTAAAGCCCACGTCACGGTGCACCCTTTTCCGAGCGTGATAAAATGCTGAGCCATGGTTGCTTTTTGAAGAGTTGCACGGAAGGGGGTGGGCAACCCCAGGAAAGCTTCTTCATTGTATTCAATCTATGGAGGGAAGCATTGCTTTTCCCCCTTCCCCTCATTGAGGCTCTTTGGGGAGGTCAGGTCTCAGAGGGTATGTGTAATGAAAGTGGGAGTATTTGCTCTTCATTCACCCCACAAGTCATCATCCTCTATGTGCACCCTAAAGGTGTTTGTTCTCCAGCTCCTGTGCCCAGGCTGTTTCTTGTCTCACCCTCCACTCCTAAGACTTCAGGCACTGCCCTTGCGTGAGGTGTCCCAACAGACTGTCTCCAGCCCGCCTGTAGGTCTCACAAGCGCATCATACAAAATTCGTCAAACACGAGTGAGTTGCCTGCTCCTCTATTCCCAGCCCCTGTGAATGACAAGATTCACTCGGCACTCCCTTTTCCAAACTAGGAATCTGAGTGGCATCTTCTACTTTCTTTTTTCACTTCTTTTTTCCCCACATCCTGCTCATTCTCCTCCTCTGAGCTCTTAAGTCCTGCATCCTGGTCAATGGTAGGCCCTCAGCATGTTCCTCTGACTGGTGGCACCCTACTGACTCCTGTCCCGATCCATTTTTCCTCGTGGACCCATCCTCTTCACCACTCAAACGTGAATCTAGCCGTGTTATATAACTGCTTCTCTCCTTAAACAGAATCTCATCGCCCACACACAAAATCCAAGTGACTTCTCAGCCCCGCTTCCCAGTACTCCCCACTGCGCATGGCACCCTAGCACATTCAGTGACTCGAATCTCTGCAAATGTACCGCATTCTCTCAAGTTTTCGCTGCCTGGAGTGCCCTTTCTCCATTATATTTTAGAATTTGAGATGACATTTAAAAATCAGAAGTTTTCACCTTTTAAAACATCTGAATTTTGAACTTTTCTTAAAAACAAAACAAACAGATGGGCACCATGGAGCCTCTTTCCAGAGCTCCAGGGAGTGGCTCCTGCAGACAGAACCTGACTCTATGCCACACGGCTCTCCAGCCCTGCTTGCTTCACTCACTCACATTGCTTGGCTGGCCACTATTGGCATTTGAGTCTGCAAGCCCTGACCTACAGAAATGCAAAAGCTATGGAAGCATCTATCAACGAGTCATGGAGCTTCCAGCATATGGGAATGTTGGAACACTGTGACTGAAGTGAATCTCACTGAGCAAGAGATTCTGCCCTGGGATTCTTTTCTAGGTATTGGGAACCACACATTTGGCAAGGTAAAGTTATATTTCTTTATGTCTTGGAGGGAACAGTAGAGCTGGCAAGGAAAGATTCTGTTTCAGAATGAAAACATGAAAACAAAACGTGTGAGCAAGAATCAGCAGCTCAGCTCGAGTGTAAGTGGTCAGATCTAGGTTGGAAGACTTCCTGAGGTTAAGAAGGGCTTTAACACGTCCAGGGGTCCTCAAACTTTTTAAACAGGGGCCAGTTGACTGTCCCTCAGACCGTTGGAGGGCCAGACTATAGTTTAAAAAAAAAACAAAACTATGAACAAATTCCTATGCACACTGCACATATCTTATTTTAAAGTAAAAAAAAAAACAAGGCAGCAACAACACCCGTCGGGCCGGATTAATGTCCTCGGTGGGCCACATGTGGCCCGCGGGCCGTAGTTTGAGGACCCCTGGGGGTACCCAGCCTGTTTTGTCTTCCGGACAGAAAGTATAGTGTCAGTCACCGGTGACTGACATGGTTAAGAGATCTTTAAGGAGGAGCAGTGAGGTGTCCAAGGCTATAGGTATGACTGGAGGTAGGAAATGCTTTCTTAGGAAGTAGAACATTTCATGTGGCTACATGCCCGTGAGCCAAAAGTCAGGCCTCTGATGACAGCCTGCCATCTGTCCTTCGAGAGCTAGCTCTTCCGAACACCAGCCAAAACAAAAACGGTAACACTTGCGTGGGCTGCTCTATTTTGTAGCATTTTAACAACAGAACACTTCACACCCGATGAGGCCAAAGCATCCCGCAGCTGGTTGGATAGGTAGGAGCCCTGATTTCCTGGTCTTCATGTGCAGGCCCAAAGAATCACCTTTCACTTTTCTCAACAGCCTTGCACCTTGTTTCTATAAAATGCCAAAATGGTTTTTTTTAAATATATTTTTATTGATTTCAGAGAGGAAAGGAGAGCGAGAGAAAGAAACATCAATGATGGGAATAATTTATTGGCTGCCTCCTACATGCCCCCCACTGGGGATCTATCCTGCATCCGGGGCATGTACCTTGACTGGAATTGAACCTGGGACCCTTCAGTCTGCAGGCTGATGCTCTATTCACTGAGCCAAACTGGCTAGGGTCCAAAATGGATTTTGAGAACATTTCATTTTGGCCTTTATCCTAGGCTATCAATTGATGATTATGACTAGTGCTTTATTAATACTCTTGGTACACAATAGTGAAATAGTGCCTTCTAGTGAATTGCCAATTAAATGCTTTTAACCCCACTCCTACCCCCAAATTCACAAACTAAAATGAGTGATTTAGCAATATATTCAACATTTGTTGTTTACGGTTTTACATAGTAAGCTTTAAAATGTGGACTCTCTTGATTCCAATTACTAACCATTAGCTAAGGGAACTCGAGTAAGTCATTGAACCTCAGTGCCACATTTTCCTCATCTGTGAAATGGGCATCGTAACAGTACCTTCTTTTTTAGGGTTGTGAAGATTTAAAGAGTGGCTAGTACCTGTGTGAGTTATGATCAGCACTGTGTGTGTCAGACACTGTGCAAGGTACTGAATAGCCCTTGATGAACAAAATAGAGCTTTCCTAGAGCTTAGACGAGTGGCTGGCTATGAAAGTGTAAACTATTTCACAGCTACTTGGATTCTAGCCATTCCAGGCAGTGCATTTGGATACACAGAGAGAAGAACTCAGATCCCCTGGTGGCTAAGAGATCAGATCCCTGCACAAAGGCATCTTCTGGCAGAAGCACAAAGTGTGACAGTCTGATCAGGTGAGAGATCAGTGATCGTCCTTTTGACTCAGAGGTGCCGCTTTGACAGTGGTGCCGCCCATGGCTGTCACAGCATTAGTGGCAGACTGTATGATGGTTCAGGAGATTCATTGCTCTCCCCTGGGAGAGTATGGATGGCACACTTGGCCAGGTGACTTGCTTTAATCAATAAAATGGGTGCAGAGTGGCATTTGTCATCTCTAGGCAAAAGCTTTATAAGTCAGTGTGACCCTAACCAGTTTGGCTCAATGGGTAGAGCGTCGGCCTGCGGACCGAAGGGTCCCAGGTTCAATTCCGGTCAAGGGCATGTACTTTGGTTGCGGGCACATTCCCGGTGGGGGGCGTGCAAGAGGCAGCTGATCGATGTTTCTCTCTCACTGATGTTTCTGGCTCTCTGTCCCTCTCCTTTCCTCTCTGTAAAAAATCAATAGAATATATTTTTTAAAAAATAAGAAAAGTCAGTGTGCAGTGAACTCCTTTCCCTGCCTCCGAGGTGATGGAAGCGTGTCAAGGTGAAGCGCCTTGCAGCCTGGATCTCCGAGAGACTACAATGAGCAGGACGTGCTTTGCACAGAGTGCACGGGTGACAGTAGTTCTTTATTGTGAAATCCATTGCGAGTGTGGGGTCCTTCGTCTGGGTGCTGCAGTGGACAGCAAACCCTGCCGCATTGGTCTTTCAACCTCAGGACATGATGCTGCCCACACATGTTTTGTTTGTGTAATGTCTTCAGTGGCTCCATTGATGCTTCCAATCTGGCTGTTCCCTCGGAAGGGAATGCAGAGCAGGAGAATGAGCACAAACCTGGAGCCAAACCTTGAGATCAAGGTCCAGCCCAACCCCCCACCCCCACTATCCAACTGTGTGATCTTCATCAAATCAGTTCATCAATCTGAGCCTTGATTGTATTTATTTACGTTTGTGAAAATAGGACTAATAACATAAAAATCTGCTCAAGATACCCCAACTTTGTTCTTAAGAACCACTTTATGAAGTTTAATACTAATGTAGAAAATAACTGTGTTCTTAAGAACTCTCACAGGCAGGGCTGAGCCTAAACCTGTGAAACTCAGCCAAAACCACCCCCTGACTGACAGACGTGACCACAAGGCTCAGCGCTCCTGAGAATGTTGGTTTGTGTCGGGGAGGTCAAGATCTTTGGCTGGTATGTCCATACGCAAAAAAAACACTTCACCGTCCAAAGTGCCATTCAAAGAAAGAGACTTGACAACTGTTTTTCCCCTTCAATGGCCACATTTTCTTATGCCAAATAATATTAGTGTTTCAGGGACAAAAGCTTAGACCCAACCGTCATGTATTGAGTTCTAATTGAAAGAATACAGAAATAACTGTATTTATCCCACATTGTTCTTACAAATGCTTCATCATCACACAAAATGGTTAGTAATAGCCTGAGGGTTCTCCTAGCCCTGGGAGACTGAGAGCCACAGGCAGGAGCAGTTAGAATCTCCTTCCCTGCCATTCTTTCTCAAATACACTCCTTCTCAGTCTTCCTTCCAGGAAATCTTGACAGCACAGTCTGATTTAGATGTATTCACTTATCCATTCATTCCTTTATCAAGTGACTATTATGTGTTCTAGACAGTGTGATACAGAATAGATAAGTCACTGCCCGCATGGAGCTTCCATGATGTTCTGTGTTTCCACAGGTCCCTGTACGTATCTCCGTTCTAGTCTCAGTGTACAATATTCATAGGGTGAGACTACAAGATACTGGAAGTTATCAAAAAAAAAGTATCCCATTAGAATTTGTATCCTCAGTGCCTTGCTTGGTGCCTGGAATACAGAAGGTGCTCAATAAATGTTTCTTTCAAATGAATAAATATCAGGAATTAGAAGAGCTGGCTTTCACATTCAATGCCTCCCCCCCAAAAAATGTGAAAAATATAGGATTAGTCACACCTCACTACCGACGATAGCTATTAACTGGTTCATTTTGTGAAACCTTACAACCAGACTTATGTGGCTTTGTGTAGGTGCTGCTCTATAATTGTTGATAGACTTAAAGATGATCAGTGTTTGAATAAATGCAGAAAAGTAACTGCGTTGTCCTAACTAATATAAAACTGCTGGGAAGTGTTTTGCACAAAATATGTGTTGGGAAGCATTGCATACTAAGAAATAATCCCAACATGGTCAAGGCTGAGTGTGGGAATGTGGCTATGTGGGCAACCTGTCTGCTTCAGGAACAGCCTGTAGTTTATGTGTTGTATAGAGGAAAATGTTCAAAGGGGAAACTGGAATGAGCAGAGAGAAGGTGAAACCAACATGCATATAATTCTCCCTTTGAAGATATTTTCTTCTACGCAACCCATTTCCATGAGAAGGGTCATTTAGACCTAATCATTGAATATAGCAGCAGTTTGTATAATAAACTGTATGTGGAGTGAGAAATGTTTTCCCCAAAGACACTGTTAGTTGGAGAGCTAAAAGGACAAGAGGAGAAGGGGTCAGGGTGGGAGACAGGGCCAGCCAGGCTTGTTAGTGATCTTCACAGGCTCGGTGACTGGTACTCCTCCCCATTTCTAAGGCATGTGGTGTACCTTACACTGTGTTTAACTACAAAGGAGATGAGCATACCTTTATTTAGTCATTTATTATTTTTTATTGGATACCTACTGTTTGCTGGGAATCTCTTTGTGCTAGATACTTTTGTAGGAGGCAGACACAGACCCAGCCTCCTGTAGCTTACATTCTAATGGGGAGGAAAAAATAATAAAATATATAAATAAGATGCTTACAGATCACTAGAGGCCCAGTGCACAAAATTTGTGCACTCTGAAGAGGGGCGGGGAGTCCCTCAGGCTGGCCTATGCCGTCTCACAGTCTAGGAGCCCTCAGGGGATGTCCAACTGCCAGCTTAGGCCCACTCCCCCACCCCCGCCCATGAGTTCAGCTTCTGGCTGAGCAGTGCTTCCTCTGTGGGAACACAATGACAACCAGAGGGCAGCTCCTGCATTGAGTGTCTGCCCCCTTGTTCTCAGTGCACATTATAGTGACCGGTTATTCCGCTGTTCAGTCCATTTGCCTATTTGCCTTTTATGCCTCCGGGATCTAGCCAAAATCAGCTGTTAAACATCCCCTGAGGGGTTCTGGATTGCAAGAGGGCACAGGCCAGGCAAAGGGACCCCACCAGTACACAATTGGGGCCGGAGAGGGACACAGGAGGTTAGCCAGCCAGAGAGAGTCTGTGGGAGGGCTCCAGGACATGTTCAGCCTGTCTTATTCAGTCCCAATTGGCCAGACCCCAGCAGCAAGCTAACCTACTGGTCGGAACATCTGCCCACTGGTGGTCAGTGCATGTCATAGTGAGCGATTGAGTGACCTTAACATATCATTACACTTTGATTGGTTGAACAAATGACCGGACAACTGGCCACTTAGCATATTAGGCTTTTATTATATAGGATAGTAAATACCATTAGGCATGGCCCTCTTAAATAGTGCTAGTTTAGGCACTATTGCTAAGAATAGTGGTGGTAGTGCTAGTTTAGGCAGGACTATTAGGGGTAACATCCTGAGAAGATGGGAGTTTTAATCAAGATCTGAACCAGAGGAAGTAGTTCATGAAAACTTGATGTAAAAGAACATTCTAGCGCTGACTGGTTTGGCTCAGTGGATAGAGCATCGGCCTGCAAACTCAAGGGTCCCAGGATCAATTACGGTCAAGGGCATGTACCTTGGTTGCGAGCACATCCCAAGTAGGGGGCGTACTGGAGGCAGCTGATCGGTGTTTCTCTCTCATCAATGTTTCTAGCTCCCTATCCCTGTCCCCTCCTCTCTGTAAAAAAATCAATTAAAAAAAATTTTTTAAAAGAACATTCTAGACAGGGGGAAGAGCAAAGGCAAAGGCCCTGCGGCAGGAATAAACTCATCATGTTCACAGAAAAGAAAGCGGGCCAATAGGACTGGAAGGTGGGAGGGGAGGTAAGGATTGGCTTCTGTAGGGGCTTGAGGAGTATGGCGAGGATTTTAGATTTTCTTCTGGACCCAATGAAAGTCCCTGGAAAGTTCCAGGCAGAGGATTGACATGATCTGGAGCAAAGAACCAATGAACTAAAAGTGTTTTGGAATCATTCATATCCCTAAGAATCCCTATCATCAGTTTATTTTCTAACCAAAAGTCCGAGCACATGAATTGAAAAGCTTAAGTGTGCTTATGGGATCAATAGGACAGAATCCCCCAAGTCAGAAGTGTTTGGGGAAAACCTGGGATGTCTCTAATTATGCTTAGCCTTCTGCATCTTGTCATGGGGAATAAAAAGACTGGATTCTTTGGTCTGTCTGACTTTCTTAAGTGTTATTAAATAGAAATTTGAAGGCATTCCCAGACAACGGAGTTGGGAGCAGATGACAAGGCAGGGCTCATAAACCCAAGTTTTTATCAGTGTCACCACCATTGTGAAGCAGTGGGTTGAGAGGTAACCCTTCCCACTCATCTCACCTTCTCCATTATCACTGTTCTCTTTGCACCTCACTCTTTCTCCTTCACACTCAATTAGCACCCTATTACCCTTGAGGAGAGGTGTTACCCAAATGTCAGCTTTCTTCTCAGTAGTAACCCAGGATTTGGGTAGCACTGGTATTTCTCTCTCCTACCCCTTCCTTCCCTCCTTCCCCTTTCCCCATTTCTTCCCCTTCTTTCCCCTCCTCCCTCCCAACTCCTTTTCTGTTGGAAGCTCACCCAGGACTTCAGAAAGTCCCACACCACGATTGTTTAATATCCACTATAGTAGAGAACAGTTTCTGAAACAGATTGATAATTTTTTATTGGATCAAGTTTACTGGAAAATTTGGGAGAACCAAATACTTTAGTAAGAAGCTCCACAAACATGGGAGCAAAGGAACAGGGAGGAAAGGAACCCAGGAAAAAGTCCAGTCTGAAGTTTCAGTCAGGTGAGGGCTGAGGGGTGCACTCACAGCGAGGGCAGCCTCTCGACCTCCAGGGGGCCCCAAGCAGTCTTCCAAGCTCAGCAGGCATTTTGGAAAAGATGCTTCGGAAGACGCTGCGGGATACCCTCCGGGTGTGAATCCTGAGCAGAGATCACCTCGGCAGTTCGCACGGCTCCACTGTGGGCTGGACGAGGTCGTCTCGCGCACACAGCGTGCATTTCTGGCGCCGCTCTCCACCCCACAGCTGGGTGCCTCCAACCTCTGGCTCACCGCCCCGTGCCACGTGCCCGGCCCCCTGGAGCCCCGCACCTGCACCTTCGAGTTACCTATGGCCCTGCCTTGAGCGTCCACAATTTTTAAACATTACATTGGTCCGACTTTCGCCCTTTAAAACGCTTCTTGTTGGTGGGTGACCTACAGCATGTGAATTTAAAGATAAATCTCAAGGTCCTTCTAACCAACCCTGGCCGGCCCTGGCTGTGGCCAGAGGAAGGGGCTGGGGTGCCCGCATCAGGCTGCCCAGGGTGGAGGCATCTTTGACAAGCGGCTCCCTCTGGGGCTCCCTCCCTGCTGATGGTGCTGCTGATGGTGCTGCTGATGGTGCTGCTGCGGCTACGGCTGTGCCTGGTGGGGGCGTCCCCAGGGCCACGCTGCAGGTCTGGGCTGGGGGTAGCTGTCCTGACCTCAGTGGGCTGGCCCCGGGGAGTTATGGTCATGCTTTCCAGGTCGGGTGGGCCAGTGGTCAGGTGCAACCACAAGCACTTTGGGGGCATGTAAGGCTCTTTAGTCTTCACATCCAATGACGGACCCACCTCCTGGCTGGAGGAAGCGGTCCCGGAGTCAGGGCAGCGGTGGGACCTTACCCTGACGGTGCGGCCTGGCATCTTGGTCTGCGTCATGCTCAGGATCCGGTATGTTCCCGTCACCCTGTCCAGTTTCCGCTGCGTGACCGACCGCTGGATCTGCTCCCGCCTGAAGCCGAGGTCCAGCATCCTCCGTATCACCCGGGGGTCCAGGTCCCGCGAGTCCTCCCCGGGCGGCTCGCTGTAGGGCCTCAGCTCCTTCTTGTGGCCCATGTTGAGCCAGGGGTCCTTCATGGCATCCTCCAGGGTCGGCCTCTTGCTGGGGTCGAGAGTCAGCAACCTTCTTAGGAAACTTCTGCCCTGCCTCGTCAGAAAGTGCGGCTCCACGAACTTCCCCGTGAGGGCCAGCTCCTTGTGGTCTGCCAAGGTCTCCCCCGGGAACGGCACCCTCCCCGTCAGCATCTTGTACAGAGTCACCCCCAGGCTCCACACGTCCGCTTTGCAGCCGTCGTAGGGCTGGCACTGCATGATCTCGGGGGCCATGTAGTAGGTGGTGCCGCAGTAGGTGTTCAGCTTCTGGTCGCTCACTTCCCTCCCGAGACCGAAGTCCGCCAGCTTGATGGTCAGGTCGTCCTCCACCAGGATGTTGTCAGGCTTGAGGTCCCTGTGCACGATGCCGCGCCCGTGGCAGTACTGCACCGCCGACACCAGCTGCCGGAACGCGGCGCGGGCAGCGCGCTCCGACAGGCGGCCGTGCTTCTCCAGGTAGTCACCCAGGTCCCCGCCCCTCACGTACTCCATGACCAGGTAGAACTTGTCCTTGGTGGCAATCACCTCGAATAGCTTCGTGATATTGGGGTGGTTTAAGCTCTCAAGGAAACGGGCCTCTTGAGGAAACCGAGGACTCTCCATCCGGCTAATGGCTTTTAAAACCACCTCTGTCCTCGTCAGCGTGTGCCGGGCCAAGCTCACCTTAACACTGATTCCCTTCACAATGGCGTTCCAGAGGACATAATCACCAACGCAGCGCTCCTGGATGGTAGAGGAGGCTAAAAAGTCATAAGACATGGCAGCCTCAAAATAACCAAGCAAAACTAAATAAAATAAAAACGAAAAAGAAAACAAAATAAAAACAAAAAAAGTTAAATAAAAGAAAAATAATAAGAAACAAAAAATAGAAGAAAAAGAAAAAAAGAAAAATAACAAAAATTAAAAGAAAAATAACAACAAAAAATTAAAAGAAAAATAACAACACAAAAAACAAGAAAACAAAGAAAAATAGATTAAAAGAAAAAAACAAACAAAAATGAAAAAAAAAAGGGAAAAACAAGCTAAGGCGTCCAAGTCCAACAGGTCACCACAATCAGCTTCCTGGGCTATAACGAACGAAATCCTAGGCCCAGTCAGGGCCTCATATAGGAGTGGTTTGCAATCCCATCACAATGGCACGTTATGAGGTCAGAGCAAAAAATGGACCAATCATGGCTGGGGAGTGGTTTGCAATTTCATCACAATGGCTCCTTATGAGGTCAGAGCAAGAAATGGACCAATTATGGCTGGGGATAAACATAGTGGTTTTCTCATTTTTTGGTCTCATGACCCTTTACTCTGGGAAAAACAAAAGAAAACCACACACACATTTTTGTTTATGTGAAATACTAGGGGCTTGGTGCACAAAAATTGGTGCACTCGGGGGGTGGGGGTCCCTCAGCCCGGCCTGTGCCCTCTTGCAGTCTGGGACACCTTGGGGGGTATGTCCACCTGCTGGCATGCCTGGCCAGCCTGGGTGAGGGGTTGGGAGCCATTTTCAGGCTGCCCACAGCCCCTTCAGGGTTCGTGGGAAGGCTGGTGAGTGCAGGCCTGGACGTTTCCCACCGGAGGGCCCACGATTGCACACGCCTGGTGGGCCCACACCGCTGAGGGGACACACCTGGTGCAGAGTTGGGTGGCAAGCCAGGGGCGGACGCTGGTGCAGGATCCCTCGGTGGGGCCCTGCTGCTGAGCAAACACACCCGGGGTGGAGCGGGCAGCGGACTGGCTTCGGATTCTCCGCACTGTGCAGCAGACACTCCCGCACGCCCTGTGGAGGCCCCTGGGGGGCGGATGAAGGTAGCAGACCCTGGACGGGTGTTCCTGGACACCCTGTGGAGGCCCCCGGGGCAGAGCCAGGCAGTGGACCCAGGACAGGCATTCCTGGATGCCCCGGGGAGGCCCCAGGCCAGACCCCCCCTCCCACTGAGCTGACACACCTGGCACAGCTATGCCAGTTGTGGAGGCTCCCAGTGCAGTGCCGCCCTGCCAGCCTCCATCTTGGCTGGGTTAATTTGCATACAGCTGCTCTGATTGGCTGGTGGGCGTGGCCGTGAGCAGAGGCTCAGCCAGCCTAGGCAGGCAGTTGCAACAGAAGCCTTTGGTTTGCTCTAGCTCCATAGCTGCTGGCCTCCATCTTGGCTGGGTTAATTTGCATACAGCCGCTCTGATTGGCTGGTGGTAACGGTCAATTTGCATGTTTCTCTTTTATTATATTAGATTAGATTGATATTTATTTTATTAGAAATAAAACGCTATAAGGTGCGCATGCGTGAGGAAAGTCTGACTTATTCTCATGCTCTAGTTCTCAGTTCAGATATCCCTAATCCATCCAATCCTACCTGCCTCACTCGAGCCATCACATTTGTCATCTTCATAGCACTGACACAGTGGGGCTGAGCCTTGTTTATTATCTGTCTTTCCCATGAAGGGAGGAGCATGACTATAGTGTTCCCTGAGTCTAGCACAATGAGTGGCCACAAAATAAGTGTTTAATAAATGTTTGTTCAATGGATTAACAGAAGAGTTTGTGCGAACAAAAGAAAATATGGCCAACTATTTAATCCAAGTGATTCATAAAAACGTTTTTAGAAAACAGTCATGTTCTGTCCTCACTCAGCTTTGGGGGCAGATAAGATAGGACAGAGGAGGGCTGACGTCTGGGTTTCCAGGTATGTGGTTGCTCAGTGAGACTGAGGGAAAGCCAGCTGGTAGGAGCCTTGCTGTAAAGATTAAAGAAGATGATTCGTCCTTCCTCTGGTACTTGCTAAGGATGCAATCCATTTGGATTTGGAGTAAGGCTGCAAGGTGTTTTTACGTTTTGAATATCCATTTCCAGATGACACAAAAGACTTCTCTGGATGAAAGAATGTCTACAGAGGTACAAAGGGTGGGGTAATATGTTGGGGAAAATTCTACCCTTTATTAAGGTGATCAGACATCCCGCTTTTGGCAGGACAGTCCCAATTTTTAACAGTTTGTCCCACGGCATTTTAAAAAAGTCCCTATTACTCTTTGTAATATTTTAAGTAATAATAATAAAAAAAAAGAACCCCCCCAGTCAATGGTGTACTGCTTTAAATCTGGTCACCTTACCTTTATGGAAGCAGAGAGGGAACAGGCAGGCTTGCGGACACTTGCGGGGAGCCTCTGGCACATTCTATTTCAAACTAATCTTCTAAGAAAAATCCCTGCTTTCACATGCATGTTATTCTAGTAATCATTTTCCTCTAACACTTCCCTCCTAAAGTCTCAGCAAAGGGAATCTTTAGAGGGGTTAGCCTGTGAGCTTCTCCCATTTGAACTCTTTTGTTTGTTCATTTTTACCTTACTGCTGTGATGCTTGGCTCCTAAGCATGATAGTCTCTGCTGCTGAAGCTGATGGGGACCCAAATGGGGGACATTTCGTCAGTTCTAGACAGATGTTTACAGGTTACAGTCAGAGATTACAATAAGCTCAGGAAGGAAAAGAGAGACGATTTCAAAGAAAGTTGCCAGTGTTAAGAGTTAATTATTTCTATTTTAAAAATGGTATTAATAGTTACTTAAATAATACCAATAGAATAGAATATTTTCTTAGCATAATGATCTCTTTCGGCAAGGTAAATACAGACTCAAAGACATTTAATGTAAAACTGTCAAGGGAAAAGTCAAGTTAAAAAAAAAAAAAGAGAAACAGGCAATCATTTTTTTTCAATATGCTACATCAATTATATCCTTCTGATTGTGCCCAAATGAGCATATAGCTTTGTTATGTTTTTTTTTTTTACTTTCTTTTGTTTGCATGTGTTTTTTTCCCCGTTGACCCCCTCCTCCCCAGACCCACCCCTCCCCAGCCTTTACCACACCATTGTCTGTGTCCATGGGCTATGCATATATGCATATAAGTTCTCTGGTTAATCTCTGTCCTCCCAACCCCAACCCCCACCTTCCCTCTGAAATTCATCAGACTGTTCCATGGTTCTGTGTCTCTGGATCTATTTTGTTCATCAGCATATTTTGTTCATTACTTTCCACATATGAGTGAGATCATGTGATACTTGTCGTTCTCTTGACTGGCTTATTTCACTTAGCATAATGCTCTCCAGGTCCATTCATGTTGTTGCAAAGGGTAATAGTTCCTTCTTTTTTACAGCAGCGTAGTATTCCATGGTGTAGATGTACCACAGGTTTTTTATCCACTCATCTGCTGATGGGCACTTGGGCTGTTTCCAGATCTTAGCTATTGTAATTGTGCTGCTATGAGCATAGGGGCGCATATATTTTTTTTCTGATTAGTGTTTTGGGTTTCTTAGGATATGTTCCCAGAAGTGGGATCACTGGGTCAAATGGGACTTTGTCTCCAGACAGAGCCCAGCCCTTCACCAACTTGGCCACTTAGACAGTTGAACTACAGCCCATACACTGAATACCACAACCAAGTCCTAAAAGACAGCAAGGGCAGACCCTTTCTGACTAGTCCTGCCCTCCTCACTCCTCTCTGAGCTGCTAGCCTTGCCTTCCGGCCTCTGAGACCTCTGTGTGGTCTCACCTCTCCCAGGCAAGGACCTGGCCCCTGCTCAGGCAGCTACCTCCTCCCATAGCTGGGATCAGGCCCTGTTCTCTCCAGGGGAGTACAGGTCCCATGTGGGACCTGTAAGGAAGGAGATGAAGCTTTAAGGTTAGCAAGAGAGTTAGGAGGGAAGTACAATGAGTGTGAGGTGTGAAATAGTACTACTAACGTAGAGCAAATACAGGGCTCTGTGGGAACACGGGGAAAGGAGCTGGTAATGCTGCCGCTGGGTCAGAGCAAGGTCCAGGACAGTTTTTCTGCTAATCACTTTCTCTAGTTTCTACGAGAAGCAATGGTCAGCAAGGCCGGACACTATAACTTGAAAGAGTATTAACAGCAATACCCAGGTTTTCAGGGAGTTGAGTTTTTTACCCTGTTTGTGGGTCAGTTTTAGAATGTGCTACAGCAGCTCACCATCCATTTCTCTCATTGTTTTAACTGCATGTATGCAACTGCAGCAATACCTCTGCTGTTTCATTCTCTTTCTAGCTTAACAGAAAGATAGTCTTAAAGCTCTGGATAATCCTACATTCCAGCTACTTTATTTAAAAAAAAAAATAAGACAAGTGTGTGTGCGTGTACTTTGCATTGCAGGAGAAAAGGCAAATGGAAAGAAAATTAGGAAAAAAGGAGGTGAACCCAAAACATTTTTACTTGCTTTTTTTTTTTTTTTTTTAATGTAGCTCTCGGGGAAAGGTATTATGCCCAAGGATAAAACACACATCCACCAAATTGATCCAAAGAAAGATCAAGCCCCATGTCCTTAATTTTATTGGCATTATGTTCTAATCAACCAATGAATTAAGAGGTGAAAGGACATTTCAATCAATTGTGGTCACAATGAAGTCAGTGCATTTTTCTGTAGTGGCAGTTTTCAAAAGACCAAAGAGCATTTGAAAATGCTTTCTTTCAGACTACTTATTGGCACTCCTGCCTTGATGTCAGTGGAGGGAGCCAGTGAATTCCCATCCGCTGCGTTCATTCAGATGGTGTCTGGAAGGTAGGAGGAGCTATTTATATACATGTGCGCTGGGAGGGAAGAGGCTCCACCACTCGCCATCTAACTGCAGGCAGAGTCCTGGCATCGCTCGCTTTATCCTCTGCTGGTATCGTGCCACCACGCGCCTGGTACCAGGCACACGAAATTATGAATAAACGAATAATTGGCTCAGCCTCCACAGTGCATGACAAATGTTTTTCATGAACATTAAATTCATTTTTTTTTTCTAATTTGAGAGAAAATTAACCTCGTTTCTGGCAGTCATTTCCTCTTGTCTTCCTCCCGGCAGCATGAATTATTTCTCTGATGCAGAAAAGCGTAACTCTCTTGTTTGTCTGTTTGGCAAACTCTGTACATTTCCTAGGGAAACCTTTGCTGTCTTTACCACTCACTTGTACAGACTCCAGCGGGTAATTCAAATCTGTTCAAGTTTCATTGCCACTGTCTGTTTCTTGTTCTCCAGATCCAGGTAAAGTATTACCTGTTCCAGGTGGCCTTTCCTTTGCATGCCCTGTAATGCCCCAACGAACCGAGCCTGGTATACAGTGGTGCTCACTGAATGCTTAGTGGATAATGGAGGGCTTCCTGGAATGTTAAGATTGATTTTTCTATCAGTATTTGAAAGTTCATACAGTAACCACAGAAATAAGACCTATGGACAAATATTTTCCTTACTTAAATAAATATAGATTTTTTTTCCCCCCTTACTAAGTAAGGTCTCACCACACTAGCCTTCATGCTAATCCTCAACTATTCCAAACTTACTTTTTGTGTCAGGACCAATGCATTAAGAAAAATAATTGCTTTCAACATATTTTGCATTTAAATGAACACTGTTGACAAATATGAAAATATCTCATGAAAGATGGGCTATCTTTTTGGAGAGAAACAGGCCTGTTTGGACAGTGGCCTGGTATTTTTCTTAATCAGTCCTTTTTGAACTAGTGTTTACTTTGGACATGTTAAAGTAAAAACTTTTCTGACGCTTGTTAATGTGATAAGGGAGGCTTTATTGGGGACTGTATTTCAATAGGAGGCAAGACTGTTACAATAGAGGAGAAAGACCGGACTCATCTCCAAATACAGCCAAGACAGCTGGGGATTTATAGCAACAAGAAGAATGAGGGGTCAGTAGATGGAAATTACTAAGAGGAGACATCAAAGGTAGGGGATTCTTGCTAAACCTAGTTAGCAGGATTCTTGCCGAAGGCAGGCCAAGGACTAATATATAAAGATGGGAGATGAGATCATTGGTCACATATCAAGGGTGATCACATATCAAGGGAGAGGATTCTTTCTAAACTGATTTAAGATTCTTGCTCAAACTGGACTTGGCAGGCTGAGGACCCACCAAGCACTAGTAGTAAACAGGGCTCAGTGGATGTGTACAGTTTGGTCAATGAAAGAGTCTTTGTCTGCAGTCATTTTCTTGGCCTATTGAGCACCACTGTGTACCAAACCAACAGAACAGAATGGTGTCTAGTGGGGATTTCTGAGTAGGGCTCTCATTGTGGCTTAAATTGCAGCTGTCAAGCATTGTTGTTGATTTTGTATAAATGTACTCATCCCTCCCTACATCCTGTGTGCAGCCAGTTTGCTTGCATAGACGTTGTTTTGTTTTCCTCGTTCTATTTCAGGTTAATATTCTTTACTCCAACTATATATATTGTTTTATTCTTTTTCATTTTTAGCTTAAAATTTCAAAAAAATTGATGCACTTGGTTCACATTTCACAAAATCAGGTGGTCGTAGTTGGGGGACTTCTCTTCTTGCGCGTAGTTTAGCCTGGATGTAGAGAGTATCTTCAAATAGTTCCACAATGCACAAAGTGTGCACATTAATATTATTGGATTATTTAATTCTAAAGCCACTGTATAAACAAGTCTGACCAAAAGCAACATATGTAAAGGCAATGTATACTCTCCGCTATTCTCCCCTTTCTGATTCTCTGTATTCCCCTCATTCCAGGGCTGCCTCCAGTTCTTTCATTCATGCCCGTAATTGACCTTCACTTTCACACTCAACTCCCTTCTGGACTATCATAAAGAGAAAAGACCAGAAAGCGACTTAGAGGTCTACATCTTCCAAGTCCTGTGCATTCTAGAGTAGTTATCTCAGGCAAGTGGAATAAACTGAAGTGAAATTTTTTTTGAGCAATTGGAGATTAGCAGCAGCCCCTTAAATCACAGCTCAAAACCTAACTGTGACTATGACTCTACTTATGACCCTGACCATAAATATTTTTAAAACATATTGGCCAATGCCTAGTTTTTTCTGTTTATTCTTCCTTTTCCGTAGAAGACTGCGAGCTCCTTAAAGTCAGGGTTTATGCTTCCTCAATTATGTATTCACTACAGAGCTATCTTATTCAATATGTTTGCGGAATTATAAACTCAAATAAGGCCCTTAACATCTCTCTCATTCAAAAGTAGAAAAAGGAGAAATTATCTTAAATTGTTCTTTAGTTTGCCATGATTTATTTTAGAATAGAGATCAGTAGGGTATTTTCATTATTATTATTTTCTTTTATGTTTTTCTGAAAATATCTTTAATATAAATACCTTAAAATGTATTTAATATTTGTTACTTTTCAGGTGATTTTATATAGATTATTGATAAACTATTTGTAAGGTAGAATGAAACAGACCTCTGAAGCAACATGAGAGCTATGAATCAACTATAACTCACATCACTGAATGATATAAGTAGAGAAACTCCAAAATCTTAAATCATATCAGCCTTATTCTATAGAGCTCCCTCCCAGATTATCAATTTTAATTTTCATTTGTAATTTATTTACAAATAATGTCAGGCTACCTAAAAAGGACAAGAATAGTATTCTCATATACCCTTCCCCTAGTTTCCCCTATTATTAATACTTACCATCGGCTTTGTCATCTTCTTTCTCTTCTCTCTGTCCCTCCCTCCTTTCCTCTCTCTTGCATCCTCTTTCCCTCTCCTTATCCCTTTCTAGATAGATGATAGATAAATAGCTATAGAGATATATAGTTTTGTGTGTCCTGTCTAACAAATTCGCATTCTAGTGGGTGAAGAAAGATAATTAAAGACATAAACTAACAAGGAAAGATCATTCCAGACAGCTATAAATGATGTAGAGCAAATATGTTGAGTGACACATTAAGGTGTGTGTATGTCAAATATATGTCTTGTTGACAAATATATCTCTAGAAATACACACATCTCCTTCCTTAGTGGATGTGATACTGTATGAACAACAGCATGGTTTGAACCAATAATTTTGAACTGGCATTTCCTTTGAAGGCACTCTCAATCTTTCTTCAGCCTATTGAGCCTCCCTGTGTACCTATACAATAGAACAGAGTAATGCTGATGGTTATTTCTTAAGCAGGTAATTCATCATGATTAAGTTTTAGAAGCCAACAAAATATATTAAAATTTTTGAATCATTGAGAATAAATTGCAGACATGTTGACTCTTTATCCCTAAATAGTTCAGTGTATGGTCCTTAAAGAATATTCCCTTCCTCATTCATAGAATGATTATTAATATCATAAAAATACCATTGCTACTATTACCTAACATATAGACCTAATTCATTGACAAACAGCCTTATAATGTCCTTTACAGCTAAAGGAAAGAAGGAAGGAAGGAAGGAAGGAAGGAAGGAAGGAAGGAAGGAAGGAAGGAAGGAAGGAAGGAAGGAAGACTGTAGGCTAGTGATTATTTTTGTTTTACTAGGAAAACTAGAACAGAAGGCCTACGAATATTTTATTTTTACATTGTTTTTCAGATACTTTGAACATATTAAATGATTTTTTAAAAATAACCACATATGCTAAATTTTGACACATTGCAACCCACAAGCTCATAATATGTGCAGCCTGCTGGATTCATTTTCATGTAGAACTTAAGGTTTCTCCTGCTGCCTCTATTGAATTAAAAGGCATCACATCATTCACTGTTCATCCATCCACTTAGCAGTACTAGTAGTAATGAGGAAGTACTGCAGCACTGTTCTGGATAAGATAAGATGTTAATCAACTGTGATCATTCATAGTGACTTATCTATGAGTATTGCAAAATCCATAGAAATAAATCCAGAAGCTGAACTAATGAAATACTTCCGTTATCAGTGGAAGTGGAATCCTTGGGATGCCATGAGAAAAGGAATCTCTTGAGGCTTCCACAGGAGGATAGGGCTTTGTGGAACTCTTTACTGATGATATAAAATTAAGGGGGTTCCACTCCAAGGTCCCATCTCTGTCCATCCCACCGTGGAAGAAATCCACTCTTGTCTTCAGCAGGATCAGAATCAAAGCCACTGCTCATAGTTTCTGCCTCATATTAAAGTCCAGCCCAATCCAGCATCTGGCTAGCTTAGCTTGTTCCCAACTGCAATCCATTGCGTGTGGGGTTGCATAGCCTTGGGCCATGAGGCTACTTAAGGCCACATTGCTATGGCAAGCGCGCAGGTGAGTGTGGGTCACAGAGCAAGAGTGAACAAGAACAAACAAGAGAGAACGCTCCTTTGGCCATTTTAACCAAAGATTTCGCACACTTCTGAGGGGACCAACCCCTCGTCAGTCCATTGTAACCCGGGCTAGACTGATAGGCAAGCACCTCCCCTGCATCATTCCGACTTCTACTGCCCATGTGCCTGTTTCCCGTTTTGTTCTATCCCTTCTCTCGGTGATCTGCAAGGAATGGGCCTGTGGTGCCCTGGGGAGCGTAAAGCTGTAGCTTCCTGGGGAAGCTGCCCAGGTGACCATGATTATAATGTTTGTCCTCCTCTCTGCTCTCTTCCTATTATTGATATTAACTCGTTATAATGATAACACTCCAACTATTCATAATCGTTCATTTCAAATCAAATACGCATCATAAATGTCTTGATTGATTTTGTAAAACTCAGACATTATAAATTGGAAATTGAAAAACAGTCTTTGTGTCAAAAATAGTTTTTATTTAAATTAAAAAAGTAAATATTACATTTACCTTTTAATTTTGGCGTTTTACATAAGTTTCTATGAAAAAGGTTCTGTTTGTAATGACATTTTAAAGTAACTTATCTATGTCTGTGCTCTCCATATGTCTTTTGGTCATACATCCATAAGTTTGAACCATTGTTATATTCCCTAATGTGTATATGCTAGCTTACTTATGTAACAAATATCTACTTGTGTACTCATATTTTATATACATTATGAAACTTATCCTCCCCCCCCCCAAAAAAAAACCTAAAGAATGATGTAAAAATAAGTATAAGTAAAAATTCTAACAATTTCTGTCTTGACTTCATTGGATCATCTTATATCCCCCCTTGAGGTTCTTGTCCCATGATTTCCAGTACTTCAAGTATGAACTACTTTCTGCTTTGTTATCTGTTTCAGGTTATTGATTTATGGTGATGACAAAGTTCATTTTTTTTTTGAGACATGCTCATTCATTTTCATGTACACCTACACAAAGGTCATTTTTCTTGGGAAGTGCTCCTTCATTCCATATTTGTTTGTAAATATTTGTGCACCATTGCATGGCTATTACATTTTTACTTGTCATAAAATTTTTAGATAAGAAACTTCAGTAAACATTTGTGTTGGTGATAAGGAATGATGAATCAAAGAGGTGACTGAACAGAAAACTATTTTTACCACAAGCATTACCACCCACCACCTGCTCCTAGGAAATGATTTCACACATTGAGAAGATATAGAAAACTCCGGAAAGAGCATTTCTTCTAAATTAGCTGTAATTTCATGTGATAAGGAAATAAGAAAGACACAGCTAAAACCTACATATGTGTTTGTCAAACATTTGCAAAATTGTTTCAGCCCTAACAATCATATGGTAACTAAATTATTAGATCTTGGAGGGCAGGGCTAAGTGTTGTTCATTCTTATGTGTCCTAATGTGCTTTTGCAGAAACTGGAGCTCAACTGTTTGTTGAATGAATGTTAGTGGATTAATGAATGAATGAGAATTTATACCTTTTCCCCAGATTTAGTACAAGTAATTTTGGTTATGACTAACAACCTGAACTGCTTAGTACATATAAACTACCAAAAGTTCTGTATGTTCTTGGAAGTCTCAGTTTTCATGGTACTAAATCTTCACTCCATTATATATAGTTTCATATATTTGTACTTCCCTCAAACTCTATATTAATAGAAACTCAATTATTACAGTCTGACTTCTGACATTTTTAAACAGATTTGTCCGTGGGGTGCTGTATTATGGTTTTATTCCCATTTCTCCTACATTAGGTATATTGAACTTCCTGCATATGTGGTTATGATTTTCATTAAATTGGCAACGTTTTCATATATTATTTCTTTAAATATTTTTTTCTGACTGCTCCCCTTCTCCAAACCCCCCCCCCCACACACACACACACACACACTTCAGGGAATCCAATTACGTTCTATATAATAAAAGCTAATATGCTAAGTGTCAGGTCGACTGGTTGTCTGTTCAACCAATCAAAGTGTAACATGCTAATTATATGTTAAGGCCACTCAACTGCTTGCTATGATATACCTGATCACCAGGGGCCAGACAGTCAACCAGTCGCTATGACATGCGCTGACCAACAGGGGAAAGATGCTCTGACCACTAGGTTAGCTTGCTGCTAGGGACCTAACAATTGGGGCTGAGCTAGAGGAGCTGGACATGCCCTGGAGCTCTCCTGCTATCCCTCCCAGGCTGACCAACCTCCCACATTTCTCCCTGGCCTCGATTGTGCACTGGTGGTGTCCCTTGGCCTGTTCCGCACCCTCTCTCAATCTAGGACACCTCGAGAGATTTTGGAGAGCCAGTTTCAGCCCAATCCCACAGGGGGAGTACTGCCCAGCTAGAAGCCACGCTCACGGCTGGCAAGTGCAGCGTGGGTGGCAGGAACCTCTCCTGCCTCCATAGCAGCACTAAAAATATCCAACTGACAGCTTAGGGAGCAGGTCTAAGCCATCAGTCAGACATCCCTCTCACCCCACACTTCTCCCCCCTACCCCGAGCGCATTAATTTCATGCACTGGGCCTCTAAAATACATATATATATATATATATATATATATATATATATATATATATATCTAAACTAATAAAAGCGAAATAGTAAAATTAACCGTTTCTCCGAGACAGGGTAAGCCACGCCCACCAGCCAATCAGAGTGGCTGTATGCAAATTAGCCCAGCCAAGATGGCGGCCGGGAGCCTCGGAGAGAGCAGCGGGTGAATCATGGAAACCAGCGGGCAGCAGACTGGGCTGGGCAGGTGGTGGCTGATG